>JAEOAE010002908.1:0-90261 GCA_036365155.1 Meriones psammophilus | reverse complement strand
CCCAGTCAAAGCAGGACTAGTCTTGGGAAGGCAGAAATGCGTTCACATGGAAAATAAATCTTTTTAAAGATAAAACAAAAACAAAAACTGGAGGCAGGAGAGATTGCTCAGAGGTTAACAACACTGGCTGCTCTTCTAGAGGACCTGAGTTCAATTCCCAGGAAACACATGGTGGCTCACAGGCTCACAGCCATCTGTAATGGGATCTGGTGCCCTCTTCTGGTGCACAGGCAGAATGCTGTACAATGAATGGATGGATGGATGGATGGATGGATGGATCTTAAAAAAAAAAAGCCGACATTTGTCATCGCAAAAGCCAGGGCTCTGTGACACAGAGGATCCCTCTCTTACCAAGGTGCCAGGTTCGATCCCAGGGACCACACAGTGGCACTCAAAGCATCTGTCAAGGAATCTGGTGCCCTCTGGTGGCAACACGTGTCACTTAATAACTAGCTTTATATATATGATGTTTTCATTTAATACTATGTATTTATTTCAATTTAATAAGAACAGACAAAGGCGTGTCTTGAGAGCAGGTTTCCCAGAGTCCTGTGGAGTCGGGATTCAGGTGGTTTCTGTGCTAGATCAAAGCAGGGCCTGGGGCCACCCAACCTGTGTCCATCCTCCAGTGCTCTCCCAACCTGATGGTAAGATTCTGTTGCTGAGGACAACACCTTCACAAATCATTGGACACAGGAATCCCAGCTGGCACCTACCAAGAACCTTCACCCATATAGACTACTGTTTGCTGAAACATAAGCTGAAGAGAAAGGTACACACCATGCCATGCAGCCTGCCACCAAGAGTGACATGCCTAAAGATTTGCTGGTGCTCTTGTGGCACAAACATCATGGAAGTGACCAACTAATATCTGGTTGGGTTTCAGGAGGCCCACTCCATGAGAAGGAACCTTGATCCAATACTGCTTGAGTGGCCAGGAACTTGAGTCTACAGAGGCCATGGACATAAGAGAAATCTAAATGCTATTGTTGTGCTAAAGGAGCACAGCCAAACTCACAGATTGGTGCCTTGCTAGGCCATCATTGGAAACTTCCTCCTGCAGCAGATGGGAATAAATAGAGAGACCCACGTCCAGTCGATATGCAAACAGTGAGAGGCCTTGGACCATTCCACCCTAAATGAGATGTCTCCAAAAACCCATGCCCCTAAGGGCTCAAGAAACTCTGTGTGCAGAGTGTAAGCACCAGAGTGGATGAAGGACACACGGGTAACAAGGCCTTGTCAACACAGCAGGACCAACACACATATGAATGCACCCTGACCCACAAGCTAGGTCTTTCTTCACTTTCCTCTGTTGGGGCTGCCTCATCCAGGCAAAGAGTGTGTGCTCAGTCCTGATGCCACTTGATATGCTGGGGTGTGTGGATGTGCACAGGAGAGGCAGGGTGATCTCCTTCTGTGAGGAGCCAGGTGAGGGATGATAGAGGAAACAGGGAGGGTAGGACTGGGAGGAGAAGAGGAAGGGGTCTAAGACAGGGATGTAAAACGAATAAATAAAAATTTAAAAAAATAAAAAAAATGAGGGGGCAGGAGAGATGGCACAGAGTTTAAGATCACAAGCTGCTCTTCCAGAGGTCCTGAACTCAATTCCCAGCACACATGGTGGCTCATAACAATCTATAGTGAGACCTGGCACCCTCCTCTGGCGTGCAGACAGAATAGTGAACAAATAATAAACAAATCTTCCATAATAAAGAGAACTACACCATGAATCATAAATAAATAAAATTTCCTCCACAAAGAACACTAATTTAATAACCTTTTAATAATAATGATTTAATAATAATAATGATGATGATAATAATAATAATAAATAATAATAGATAATAAATAAAAATCTTAATTTTCTTTAATAATACTCTCACTGAGGCAACAAACCAGACTAATGTTTAGGATCCCATGAGAAGCAACAGATGGCAACAGAAAAACTCAATAATTTATTAATTTAATAAAAATTGTCAATGCTGCCTACTTCAGGCACCAGGCATCCACCTGGTACACAGGCACACCTATCCATGCACGTTTTAAAACAGTCATATAATGTAAAAATAAACAAATAGATGGGATTTACACTTTTAGAAGAAGAGAAAAAGCACAAGGGTCCATTAGTAAGTAAAGCTAGTTCATTGCACACACAGCCCCAGCTTAAATTTATGTATTCCCAGTTTAAATGTGTCCAGTTTAAATTCCCCTGCTCAGCCAGGGCCCAGCCAGTCCCTGCTCACTGCAGAAGGAATCCTGGGGTCCCTGCCCCTTTCTTTTAGTGAGTGCTGACTCTCCCAGTCAAAACAGGGTTGGTCTCAGGAAGGCAGACAGAGATTATAAATCGTTTTAAAAGACTATAACAAGAAGCCAGGTTGGTGTTACATGCCTGTGGCTGACAGTGGGGCAAGCAGAGGCTGGTGTGAGTTCCAGGCCATCTGGGTTTGCAAAATGAGTTCAGGACATGCAAGGCCACAGAGAAACCCTGTTTCCAAAAGCAAGGGTTTGCACCCCTGCCAGCTCTTCACACTCACATGTCCTAACATCAAGTCATGAAGTATGACTTCAACCAGGCTATAAGAAAGTCCTGCCAAGAACAGTGCACACCCTTTAATCCCAGCACTCAGGGAGGCAGAGGCAGGTAGATGTCTGTGAGTATGTCTGAGGTTTGAGGCCAGCCTGGTATACAAAGAGGCCTGGACAGCCAGGGCTACACAGAGAAAATCCTGTCTCAAAAACCCAAATTAATAATAATAATGATGATAATAATAAGATTGAAATAAAAAAAAATCAGAGCCAAGCCTGCTGGCACATTACCAGGTTCCTTTCACAAGGAAGGCACACAGTAGAGTTTATGGAAAAAATAGCAGATGGAAGAAAGATTTGAAACTTCATTTTATTTCATTTTTAAAAAATCTCAATTACATGAATTCTTAGTGGATTTGAGAGACCAAAGACTTAAAATCAGTGGGTATTGTTTTAAAGTTTAAAGCAGAAGCATGAATAAAGGCTAGTTAGTTGGAAACATGTCCAGCCTCCTTCGGGAAGAACTAGCCTTAATGCCCTGAGGGGACAAATTAGCCTTACTGCATTCTTTCCTGCCCACTAATTATACAGTTGCTAGGAAACCAGCCCATAGGACCAGGCCAGAACTGTTTGTAGTCTTGCTGCCCAAAGTGGACCAATCATTTCAAAAGTCAATTTCCCTTACCCAATCATGTAATGCCAAAGCATGTAAGTCCCTGCTTGCAGTTTTGCCCCATAAAAACCTTGCTTCCCTAGATCTCAGGGCTACATTACTCTCCTGTGTCCACAGGAAGTTTGTGTCCCATGTCCAAACACGTATACAATTTTAAAAACCTCATGTATTTACAGCAGAGTGTATCCCTGGTCTTTTGGGTTCCCAAAACTGGGCATAACAATTTCACTCAGAATAAAACCATTAGTAATTTATAAACATCTCCCAATGACAATAAACACTTGTAACCACAGAAAACAACCCAAAACCTACCCAATCCCTTAAGGAAAATAGGACATCATTCTCATTGATTTCTTCTAGCTGACATTTTGGACATGCAGAAATCCTGTTGGGGGCCTAAAGAAAATTGGAAAAATGTTTAATTAAGTAAGCAATATTTATGGTCCAGTCTTTGAATGTTGAGAAAATAATAAAAGTTAATAAAAGTCCTGTTTAGAACAGTCTAAAACGCTGGACAAATTAAGATTTGTAGCTTTATTCAAAGCTCTCTTGGGAACAGGCCGTGATGAGAAATAGCAATTGAAGCAGTTGAGGCAGGAACAAGCAGAATTCTGGAACATGCAAGATACTGAAACAGGTGTCAATGTCTCAGCATGCTGGAAGGAGGATTCTGTCAGGTTTGGTCCAGCATCTCAAGTATTCACTCCTTTGTTCTGCAAACATATAATTTCTCACAAGGATTATACAGTCCTAAAATTATAAATGTAAGAGATGTTCAGAATGAAATTAAACTGTAAACCACTTTTATCAATGCCAATTAAAAGAATGGCAAATAGATATTGAGGATATTATAGCCAAGGATTTATTGGCCATGTATTGCTGAAGTTCTGGCTAGAGACATTTTTTTTTTTTTTTTTATGTCAGTTTTAGTTGTTCCCAGGTGAAGGGATTATCAATTTATATTACCTGTTTTGTTTGGTCTTCTTGATTTCTCTTTTCTTGTGTGTGACCAAAGTTTTCAGGTGGTCTTCATCTGTAAAATCTGATTTTTATTAGTTTTGAAGGAACCCATAATTTCTCTTCTCCTGTATGAACATATGAAAAACCTCTTCCCCACTGTTTAACACATTCCCTACTGTCCATTGTGAAGTTAGGGTATCTTTGAAATATATAGGCTGAAATAATTCAGCAGTTTTTTTTCAATTACCCAGTGTCTTTGTGCAGCTGTTGTTTGTTGTTCATTAACATTTAAGAAACTTAAGGTCAATAAAGCATTATGTAATTTATCTCTGTGGTATTTTAATACACTTCTGTGTTTGTTAAGCATGTCCCTCAAAGTACAATTCGATTTTTCAATGACTGCTTGACTGGCAGGATTGTGAGGTATACCTGTTACATGTTTTATCTTATAATATGTAAAAAAAATCTTTCCATTTTATTAGAGACATATGCTGTAGCATTATCAGTCTTAAATTGTGTAGGCATAACCATAACTTCCATCATTTCTAATAAATGTGTAATAACTGAATCAGCCTTCTCAGAACTTATGGCTTTTACTCATTGGAAACCTGAATGTGTGTCTATAGTATGGTGCACATATTTCAGTTTACCAAACTCTATAAAATAAAATAGTGATTTGCCAAATTTCATTTTTTTGGTTACTATTAGGGTTACTTCCTGCAGGTAGTGGAGTTTATTTATATAAAGAACAAATGGGATATTTTCACACAATTTCTTTGGCTTTTTGCCAAGGGATAGAAAACTCTCTTTTTGAAACCTTTGCTGTTAACATGGTGTTTTAATTAATTTCTGAGGCCTCTAACACACTTCCTATCAATAGTTGATCAATTTCATCATTGTCTTGTGCAAGAGGGCCTTGTGGACCCATATCAGAGCTGATATATGTTATATACAATGGATTATTTCTATTTCTGATTACTTGTAATTGAAGAAACAGTGAAGTTAAGTCCAAATTATCCTGAATTAGAAGAAACAAATCTTTCTGCATATTGAGAGTCAATATTAAGTTTCAAAAAATTATCACCAAAGAGAATTAGATAATTCTGATTTTTAACTGAATCATATACCCCACCAAATTTTCTGACTTACAACCTGCCCTTTAATTGGCATCCGTATAAAAAGTGGGAGCTCAAAAATTGGTTTTATTAAGATTTTTTCTTTTTATAAACTGAAGTGCCTTGATTTTTGGGTATCTGTTGCTGAACTCCAAAATAAATGTATATGCCAATATTTCTCTGCCCATAACAATTTTTTGGTAACTGAAATTATGGATCTATTCTAGCCAACTGATGAAGTCTCGTTTTTCATTTTAGGACCAATTCAGGAACTTTTCTATATAGGTTTTTAATTTTTTATTTTGTTTGTGTGCCAAAAATATCCATTCTAAGACACAGTCCACCTTCTGCATTAGAATTCTCATTGGAGAATGAGTGGAAAGCAAGATAACCAAAATACAGGCCCTCTTTGGATCAATATGGTCTACATATGCATCTTGTAATTTCCTTTCTGCCTGAGCCAATTCATTTTCATCTTCAGTTGATAATGTTCTTGGACTTTTAAAGTCCTTATCATCCTGGAAGGTTTGAAATAATTTATTTAGCTCTTGGGTAGCTAAACGAAATGTAGACTATAGCCAGTTAATATTTCACAGCAATTTTTGAAAATCATTGAGAGTTTTTAATTGGGTTCTTCTAATTTGTACTTTTTGTGGTCGAGTTTTCTGTAGACCTATTTTGTATCCTAGGTAATTAATATAATCTCCTCTTTGTACTTTTTTGGGAGCAATCTCTAAACCCCAACAAGGCAAAGTTCTATTTTTCATCAAAAATATTTTCTAATGTTTTTCTATCTGGCTCAGCCAATAAGATATCATCCATATAGTGGTAAATTATGGATTGAGGAAACTGCTTACGAATTACCTCCAACAGTTGTTGTACAAAATATTGGCACAAAGTAGGACTGTTCAACATGTCCTGTAGTAAGACCCTTGAGTGATATCTCTTTATTGGACATCTATTCAAAGTGGGTGCTGAGAAAGCAAACCTTTCCCTATCATGCTCATGTAAAGGAATTGTGAAAAAGCAATCCTTTAAATCAGTCACTATAATAGGCCATTCCTTAGCTAACAAGGAAGGCAATGGGATTCTGAATTGTAATGACCCCATTGCCGGAATAATTTTGTTAATGGCTCTGAGATCTGTTAACGTCCTCCATTTGCCAGATTTCTTTTTGATGACAAACACAGGAGAATTCCAAGGGCTGTTGGACTCCTCTATATGTTGAGCCTCCAGCTGTTCCAGGACTAACTGTTCTAGTGCCAGTAATTTGTCTTTACTCATAGACCATTGTTCAATCCAAATAGGTTGGTCACCCAACCACCTTGGTAAAATTGTGGAGGTTTTATTAGCAGTGGCTTCCCAACATGAAATTGAAAAGAATGCCTTTGTTGTATTTTGTTTATGGACAGCCTGGGCATCCTGTAACTGTTTTTGATGGTATTTTTAAATAATTTTAACTTGTTTATCAGGAGTATTACCTGTTTTGCCTTTGAAATTGGGTGTTGTTAATCTGGGTCTCCCATTGTTGTAACAAATCTCTTTTCCCATAAGTTTATGGTTATCTCAGCCACATAAGGCCTTAATTTTCCTATTTGACCTTCTGGTCCTATACATTTAAGCCATCTGACACGTTGTTTTACTTTAGATAAAGTTCCAACTCCTTGGAATTGAATATCCACCTCTTGAATTGGCTAATTTGGGGGTCAGAATTTAGGAGTGATAATTGTGACATCAGCCCCAGTATCCACCATGCCTTCAATTTCAATATTATTTAAAATTATCTTCTAACTTTGGCCTATGATCATTTGATCATTTATAGAGGTTTGCCAATATATTTGTTTTTTTTTATCCTTTCCTGATTTTTTTTTGTTTTATTTATTGATTTATTTTTATTTACCTATAAAACCTACCCTGGCCTCACTGTTGAAGTTTTTAATGTTTATTCCCAGAGCAGTGTCATTTATCTTTCTTGTGGAATAGTATCCCTGTCCTGTACTGGGGCCTGAGAAAGGCCCCCTCAGGCATTTTTTGATAAAGGATTACCCCATTTATCTGTGCTCTACATTCACTAATCCAATGTCAACCCTTGCCACATCTTCTGCATATTCTAGGATGTATAGACTCCCTTTTTGAATTTTTTTTTTTCCTGGTAACTCCATTTGCAGCAACCTTGCTCATCAAAATTAAGACATTTCCCAATGTTTTTAGGGGTAGCTTCTCCTATCAAGGCCAAATTGATTGGGTCTGATGTCAATTGTATTTATAACCCATTCATCTATTTGTGCACACCTTGCTTTTAATGGCCTTATTACCTTTTTACATTCAAAATCTTTGCATTTTCAAAAGCTAAAGGTTATATTAGTTTTTCTAGCTAGTGGATCTGATATACTTGTATCCCCAGCTGAAGCAATCTTTGCAAAACATTAATGAATGTTTCACTTGGAGCTTGTATGACCTGAGAGAATGGCTCAAGCCTTTTTCCTGATTCCTCAACCTTGTCCCAGGTATTTAAGGCTGCTAGGTGACATAATTCTATGGTTTCTTCATTATATACAGCTTGTATCTCTGTGTCAGCCTATTGGCCATCACCAAGCAGCTGTTCCTTAAAAATATCAACAGCCCTGGCTCTATTTTGTATGCTATCTCTGTAGCCTCTTCTCTTCACCATGATAGCCATTGTAAATATGGCTCAGGTTCTTTTATTGCCTTTGCCATATCCTCCCAGTCCTTTGGGATTACTATACTCATTGGCCAGGAAGTCAGCATTTGTTTAACAAATGGTAAATGCATTCCAAAATTGGTGACACTCTCTTTAAATTTTCTCAGGTCTAGCACTTCCACAAGGTGCCATTCAGCCTCATGGTAATCCTGTGGGTGATGATCTGCTGGTCTTTGTTGTACACTGACTGGATAAGCTAACATTTGTTTTCTAACCAACTTTGTTTGGCTTTCTTTATTATTATCTTTTGTGTCTGCCTGAGTATTACTTAGTATTCTAAACACTTTTTTTTAGGTCTGTACCCATATTTTACACCCATCTCTCTATTTTTTGTTTTGTTCAATAATCTCTTGAATGTCTTGTTTTATGCCTTGCTTCTAACTTTTAATTTTTTTTTTTATATTGTTCTACTTGTTCTTTGTGTTTTCCAATATATTTTCTAAAACCTCTGCCCTCTTTTCCTGTTGTTTATCATGTTCTGTAAGTTTTTGTATCTCTTGTTTTATGTCCTGTTTCCAACCTTCATTTTTTCTTTATATTGTTCTACTTGTTCTTTGTGTTGTTCCAGTATCTTTTCTAAAGCCTTTGCCTTTGAGAACACATAAAAGGTTAAATCATATGTAGTGGCAGTTCAGAGTCAATTATTACATAGTAATGAGAAGAGGACTGCCTCTGAAATAATCTGATTGACCTGGAACCTCCCCTGTGGGGATGCCTAACCCATAGTCATACAATTCAGCCACATTTGAAACTGATTAAGATCAGAAAGGAGAGGAGAACCTTATTGGACTCATGTCTTGGAAAAGGAGGAAGGGCTTATGGGGGATGCAGAATGAATAAAGTGTAATTGATGAAAAAAATAAATTAATTAAAAAAGCCAAAAGACTAGATCAATGTACATTTTCATCTATATTAAGAAAATGTTTTACTTTACTTTCACTTGCAAATTTTATGAATTTGATAAGTACTCAGTATAATAAATTTAACACACCATAAAAAAAGGTCAATTTTTAAAAGTTAAATTGAGGAATATGAATGTAACCATGGTCATTTTCTAAACTTTCCTTTATTTCTGTCTCTAAAACTGTAGAAAAGATTATCAGCCAAACTCAAAGAAGTCTGTTTTATCTCTCATCCTGTTAGGCTGTAGTGGCAACCAGTTTTGTTCAGTCTCAGGTCTGCCCAGGGCTGTCTTTTGCTTGAGGCATGTTTTGTTTAAGAGTCTCTTTTAAAGAGCCAGTAATTTACCTGGGAGTTTTTAGGTTTAAAGTTTGGGTTGTATCACTGGGAGCTTATTCCTCTCCCCACCCAAATTAAATTAAAGTAAGATTTAAAGGGTGTGGATACTTAGATTAGTTGAGTGCCATTTGTTGTAGATTATTAATGTTTACTATTGATAAATCTTTTGGTTAATCAGTGGTTATTCCTAAACAGCTGTATAACCAAATCACCACACAGAGACTAGGATTTAATTAATTAACCTAGAGCACAATGTTGGCCAACAGTTACTCCATCCTAAACCTCTAAGCCCACAGAGTTTCCTACCATTCAGATTCACCCATCATATGGCTTTTAGTGATATCTTAGTTCCAGTTCATTTCTACATGTGGTGCCAAGACCTCTCTTGTAGATTCTCCTCCTCTCCTCTCCTGTCTCCTTCCTCTTCCTCCCACTCTGGACCAGGATGTCTCACCTTATCCTCTCCATTACTCACTATTGGGTCCAGTTGTTTTAATTGACAATATAGAGAACAAATCGTGGCATGTTTATGCAAAGTTGAGACAGGTGATGCTTAGAAAAAGCATCACAATGCAATACCTGGATTGAATCCAGACAGTGGAGGAGAGAAATCAGCATTTGAATGAACAAGGGTAAATTCTATACATTCCAAAAAAGAACATTATACTAATATAATCCCTTCTATCATATTAGAACAACATGGTCTAAAACTAGACCTCAATAGTAACAAAAAATAGTAAACAGCCTGCATATGCATGGAAACTGAACTCTACTCAATGACAGCTGGATTATGGAAGAAATAAACTAATTAGACTTTCTAGAATTTAACAAAAATGAAGACACAACTTACCCAAACTAATGAGACATAATGAAAGTAATTCTAAGAGGAAAGTTCATAGAACTAAGTGCCTTCATAAAGAAATCTGAAATTTCAAATCAACATAACAACACATGTGAAAGACCTAGTCAAATGAAGCAGACATACACAAGAGGAGTAGATGGCTAGAAATAATCAAACTTAGGGCAGAAATCAATAAATTAGAAACAAAGAAAACAATTCAAAGAATAAACAAAAGCAAGAGCTGGTTCTTGGAGAAAAAATGACAAAGATAGACAAACCTTTAGCATAACTAACTAAAACAAAGGGAGACACTATATAAATCAGCAAAATCAGAAAATAAAAGGGGGTATAATTACAGACACGGAGGAAATTCAAAGAATCAATAGGTTTCATCTTAAAAGTCTATATGCCACAAAACTTGAAAATCTAAATGAAATGGAATATTTTCTTGCTAGATTCCACTAATCAAGTTTAATATGGATCAGGTAAATAAATTAATAGACCTACATGCCCTTTTGAAATAGAAGCATTCATCAAAAGTCTCCCTGTCAAACAAAGCCCAGGTCCTGATAGTTTCCGTTGAGAATTCTACTAGACCTTCAAAGAAGAGGTAATGCCAATACTCTTCAAACTATTTCACAAAAAGTAAAAAGAAGGAACATTACCAAACTCTTTCTATGAAGCCACATTCACCTGGATACCTAAACCTCACAAAAGATAACTAAAAGGCAGAGATACAATAAGAAAGATTATTTCACACCAATCTCTCTTATGAATATTGAAACAAAAATACTCAATAACATACTTGCAAAATGAATCCAAGAAAACATCAAAAATCTCATCTACCATGACCAAGTGGCTTCATCCTAGGCATGCAGGGGAGATAACAATGTACAGAAAACCATCATTGTAATCCACCACATAAACAAACTGAAAAAAAAACCAGATGATCATCTCAATAGATGCTGAAAAGCATTTAATAAAATCCAAGCTCAATTAATGTTTAAAGTCTTGGAAATATCAGAGATAAAATGCAAACACAGTAAAGATAATATATAACAAGCCTATAGCAAACATCAAACTAAATGGAAAGCAATTTAAATCAATCCCACTGAAATCAGAGACAAGTCAAGTTTGCTCACTCCTTTCTCTTCAACATAGTACTGGAAGTTCTATCTATAGCAGTAAAACAGCTAAAGGAAATCAAGGGGATACAAAGCAGAAAGGAAGAAGTCAAAGTATCACTATTCACAAATGATATGACAGTATACATGAGTGATCCTAAAAATTCTACCAGAGAACTACTACAGCTGATAAACACCTTCAGCAAAGTGGCTGGAAACAAAGTTGCTAAAATATATCTGAAGCCCTCTTGTATAGAAAAGACAAGAGGGATGAGAAAGAAATTAGGAAAAAAAAAAACAACCTTGCAATAGCCACAAATAAAATAAAGTGCACTGGTGTGACTCTAATCAAATAAGTAAAAAATCTGTAAAAAACTTCAAGTATTTGAAGAAAGAAATTGAAAAGATATCATAAGATGGAACAATCTCCCATACTCATGGATCAGTAGGAATAACAGCAAAATGGCCATCCTATCAAAAGAAATATAGATTCAATACAATTCCCATCAAAATACCAACACAATTCTTTAAAGACCTTGAAAGAACAATTTTCAGCATCACATAAAAAACACAAAAAAATCCAGAATAGTTAAAAGAATCCAGTACAATAAAAAACTTCTGGAGGAATCTCCATCCTGGATCTCAAACTGTACTACAGAAAAACAGTAAATGTGGTACTGGCATAGAAATATACTGGTGGATCTGTGGAATTGAATCAAAGACCCAGAAATAAACCCACACACCTACAATGCCTGATTTTTTTTACAAAGAAGCCAAAACCATTCAATGGAAAAAAAAGAACATCTTCAATGAAAGGTACTTGTCTAACTGGATCTCCACACATAGAAAGATAAAAATAGATCCATACTTATCACCCTGCACAAAAGTAAATTCCTTGTGATCATATACCTCAACATAAAACTAACATTCTTAATCTGTTATTTAAAAAATTTGAGGAAGAGGTTTGAACACATTGGCACAGGAAACAACTTCCTGAACAGAACACCAGCAGCACAGGCTCTAAGATCAACAATCAATAAATGGGACCTCATGAAACTGAAAACATTCTCTAAAGCAAAGGACATTGTCAGCAGAACAAAATTATGGTTTACAGACTGGGAAAGGATCTTCTCCAACTCTGCATCTGACAGAAGGCTAATATCTAGAATATATAAATAACCCAACAAATCAAAATAATCCAATTTAAAATATGGTTCAGAGCTAAACACAAATTCTCAACAGAGAAATATTGAATGGTATAGAAACACTTAAAATGCTCAATGTCCTTAAAAAACTGAGAAATGAAAATCAAAACAACTCTGAGACTCCACCTCACACTCATCAGAATGGCTAAGATCAAAAACTCAAGGGTCAACACATGCTGGAGAGGATGTGCAGAAAGGAGAACCCTCCTCCATTGCTGGTAGAATGTAAACTTGTACAACCACTTTGGAAATCAGTCTGGCACTTTCTCAGAAAACTGGAAATACTGCTACCCCAAGACCCAGCTAAACACCTCCTAGATATATCAGAAAGATGCTGAACCATACAAAAAGGGCATTTGCTCAACTATGACTATAACAGCTTTATTCATAATAGCCAGAAACTGGAATCAAACTAGATGTCCCTCAATAGGGGAATGGATACAGAAATTGTGGTACATTTACACAATGAAATACTACTCAGGAATTTAAAACAAGAAAATCATAAAATTTGCAGGCAAATGGATGGAACTAAAAAAGATCACCCTGAGTGATGTATCCCAGAAGCAGAAATACATGTATGGTATATATTTACTTATAAGTGGCCATTACCCATACAATATAGATTGGACATACTAAAATCTACAGACTTTTGAAAGCTAAAGTACAAGGAGAAACATAGGGAAGATGCTTAATTCTCATTCAGAAAAGAAAACAGGATAAACCCCAGAACCCATAGAAGAGAGAGAACAGCCTTCCACCAGCCTTCCAAGGATGTACACTGAGTGACTCCACTCAACAGGTGATTGAAGCAGATGGAGAGACCCACAGCAAAATTTTGTATAGAGCACAAAAAGTCTTATTGAAGAAGTGGGAGATAGAAGGACCTAAAGGGGTCAGGAGTCACACAAGGAGATCAACAAAGCAAAAAAAATCTGGGTCCTGGGGTCCTTCAGAGACTGATGCATCAACCAAATAGCATGAAAGGACTTAGATCCCATGCTCAGATGTAGCCCATAGACAGCCCAGTCTCCATATGGGATTCCTAGTAAGGGGAGAAGAGACAGTCTCTGAACTTGGTTGCCTGCTTCATGATCACTTCTCCCTGGTGGGGCCACCTAGACAGCCTACAGATGAATAGGATACAGGAGTTTTTTTTTTTTTTTTTTTTTTTTTTTTTTTTTTTTTTTTTTTTTGCTGGGCAGAGATGGCACATGCCTTTTTTTTTTTCAATGCAGTTTATTGAGGAACCTTGAACAATCCTCGGACATTGGGGATAGCCAGCCCACAGCTTAAATAGCCTCTGGGTAAACCCAGGCGTGCCAGTGGGCAATGCAGATAGGTCCACATACATGGAAGTCCTCAGCCTTAGCCAAATGTGAATTGTTCTGACAGAGAGCACTCCCCATCGGGAAGGTGGAAGGCGGAACGGATACAGGGAGTCTTAATGGAACCTGATCTAGGGACTGATAGGACCTTCCTATCAGGGACTACATAAGAAGGATAGGGGAGGAGGAGGAAGGGATAGTGAGACATAGAGTAGATGAGGGAGGGGGCTACAATTGGGATACAAAGTGAATATATTGTAAAAATTAATGATAAACATGGGTGACAGAATGAAGCATAAATAAGACACAATTTACTGAGAAATACACAAAAAAATACTCACCATCTTTAATCATAGATCTAGCTAGAAAAAAAAAAAACTTAGGCAACCAATACCTCAAGTGACAAATAATGTATGTTTAGTGTCCTTCTTGGCACTATAGTAAAAGAGAATGTGATAGGATGCACACAATATCATTGGAAATCTTTCTTCATGCATTGAACATGAAGTGACTTGTAGGAGGTGAGATGTTGATTTACTTTCTCCCCACAGATCAGCAGGAATGTATCCCTTGCTGAATTCAAGAGTACCCAAACCTTGAGAGGACTCACTGCCTGCCCATGGCAGTGACCTTCCTGTCATTTGAGGAAACTCTGGGCTTGGCCCTGGCCTGCATGGCTTTGTGCTTATCTGTCAGCACAGCTATAGTTTTGGGGATCTTTCTCAAGCACCATGATTCACCCATCATTAAGTTCAATAACTGGACTATAATAAAATACATTAGTGTCTTCAAATGAAATTATTTACTTCTACTTTTAGTAAGTTTATATAAAGTGTATATCTAATCATAATTAAAAGAGCCCTTCATTTAAGCAATGATATATAGATACACTCTATTTCAGAATAGAAACTACTTCTGAAAACACATTTTAGTAAGTTATACATGTTAATTTTTTTATTTGTGGACATATAAGTATTCAAATTTTAATTGCATAATAGTAATTGTGATAAATAATACAGGTACTATATAATTTCCCTTAGTATTTTATTTTTCTGGAGGAAACAGGAATTAAGTTGACAGTTGACATCTTCTGTTGGACAGGCAAAAATATGGAACTCTGGCAAAGGGTGCTCGCAAAATTCTACACCCACAGCGGAAATCAGTGTGCAGAATTCTCAAAATGATGAAAATAAATCTACCATATGAACCACTTATAACTTTCCTTGACATATGCACAATGGACTCAACATATTCCTTCAAAAATATTTTCTCAACCATACTCATTGCTATTCTGTTCACAATAGGTACAAAATGAGAACACCTAAATATCCTTCAACTGATAGAGATAAGTGAAATGGTATGCACACAAGTAGATAGAAATATAAATGACAATATTGATTTAGGTAACTCAGATCCAGAAAACAGATATGACATGTCCTATCTACTCTGAAGCATATAGCTCTAGATCTTCAGTTGTGAGTATTCACCTTAGTGTGAAAGAAAAGAAAGAGTGTGGCAAAAGACTGGGGACCAGCCCCAGCAGTTGATAGTTTCCAGAGAGGAGGGAAGGATAAGGCAGGGCAGAAATGAGTCAGATATGGTTGTCCAAAGAAACTTAGAGTCTTAACTGACTGGCAATCAGAGTGCTTCTTTATTTAGACAGAACTCAATAATAAAAGATAGATTCACATTGTTTTAAAATATAGATGATATCCTTTTTGTCCCCAGACAGGTGTTTTAACTGTTTCTTGGTCATAAATTTAGTCATCATTGATAAACCTTATCTTTTACTATCATTTTTCTTCATCAATCCCATAACCTGACATTTTTGAGAATCTGAGGCATATTTGCCACAGCCTGAAGCCCATTCTCAGGTTGGAAGCATTCTCAGATTCAATGGCAATAGATAGAAAATCTTTAAGCCAGCTTGGGCATATTGCATTGTCCCAAGAAGTGCATTATCATATTTTAATGGACAGCCTTAAGAAAAACAATTTAGACCAAAGCAGCAACAGTTATTATTCATTCCTGGCATAATGCAATGTCTATACCTCATATCTTTGTAGAATTTATTTATGTGCTAAATCTAAGTATTCTTTCATTATTTTGGTCATACAACACCACAGTGATACTGTGAAAGCTGATATTTCTAGGAAAAGGAGGTCCTAATACCTCACTTTAAAAAATCATTTTTATAAAACATTCTTTGTCCATCATTATAGACCTAGTTTAAGGTGAAGATGTCTCCAGCCATTCATTTACATCTTTATCTAATCATTGAGGGCATACCATATGTAACTCCTAATCTTATATGCCAAGTAATCATCTGAGGATACAGAAGTACAAGGTATCTAATCTCAAATACTATCAACTCTCCTAGCTATAGAAACTTTGTTTGCCTTTTTAAGAGTATGTTGTTCTGATTATTTTCTTCTTGAGGAAGCCCAAGGGTAGATTTTGCAAGACTATCTTGGAGCTGAAGTCTCATAAGGAGTTTTCTGCCATTTTTATGTGAGTTAAAACTTCCATGAGGAAGACATTCATGTAGGGCCAAATAATTGATATTTCTCCTGAAAATGAGAGGAGCAGTATGCTCAGGATTTTTCTGGGGAAGCTTAGGAGCAGTACTCCACGGTGAAGGCATAAATGATTCATGAAAAAATTTCCCATTGCTCCAATGGCCCCAGGTTGTACATGTATTGAAAGCCCTGTAGCATGTAGCAAGTGGAGATCAAGACCAAGCCTGAAAGATAGCATGAAGGCTACTGTAACTTGCAACTCAGCTATGCTGGATCTTTGTCAAATAGCTGTGCTAACTTCAAGACTTTAAGTGTATATGAACTTTTTGTGAGGTTTTAATCCACTTGGAGGTGACTTTTGAGTGAAAATAAGCATCTATGTCCATGTTTCTACATATACACATCTAGTTTGGTCAGCATCATTTGTGAAGATTTTAACTTTTTTTCTGTCATAGTATATTTTTGTTATAGTACTAGTGTATTTACATAATAAAACATTACTCAGACATTTAAAAAATCAAATCATGAAACATGAAGGTAAATGCACCTTTGCAGGTAACTGAGAGTGAGAGAACCTAGACCCCCAAAGACAAATAGGGTATGTATTTGCTTTTACATATATATAAGTTGCAAGATGTATGATATGCAAGCAACTGAACATAATACCACAGGGGATACATACAAATTAAGAACTGGAGGTTAGGGGAGGCAGAGATTTCTCCATAGGAAAGGGAAATAAAATACTTGATACAAATGGAAGGTGGGCTAAAAAGATAGAATTGAAGGATATTGGGAAAGAAAGAGGGCAATGAAAAGGTAACATGAGGAAAGACAGGTAAAATTAAGGGTCATTTTTTGGTACAGTGGAAACCTAATGCAATAGAAACATTTTAAATCATGTTCATATTAAGAGCCAATATAAATGAAATCACCAGAGAAGAAAGTCCCAACTGGAAATCTCTTGTCACTAAGTAAAGCATCCAGTACTGGTAATAGTCTATATTTAACTGAGGTATTGGCCAAAGTAGTGTGATCGTAATGCCAAAACAATACAGGCTTTTGCCAAGACTATAGGCTGCTCTCCACAAATTGACTGCAATGCCCTTTTGCTGGAGATAACACTTACACTTACATGGAACATAGATAAATAGAGCGTGTGCTTACATAGAACCTTCACACTTACATTCTAGCAACTTTGATTTGAGAAGTACACTGCAACTACAAGAGGAGAAATACAAACACTAACCCAGCTACCAAACTTTTGAACTATAACAATGGCCTAACTGTAAGACATATTAGTGCAAGAGTTATAGGAGTAAATAACCAATCTATAGTTTGACTTAAGGTCCACTTCACATGATGAAATCCACACCTGGCACTGTATTATTGATCAAGAAAAATAAATTACACAGCCCATGGTTCTGGGGGAAAAGCAAATACTACATTCTACTAAAAGTAATAAAATGACCATTGACACCATTCTGCTATAATCATAGACCAGTATCTTGTTCAGCCATCATCAAAAAAATGTCATCCTGCATCTGGTGGAGACAAATGCAGAGACCCATAGAGAAAATAGACAGTCAGTGAGAGACCTCAGAATATGCCCTCCAGGCTCTTCAGTAATTCAGCCAGAAGAGTGTAAGAGCCAGAAAGGATAAAGGCTATCAAAGGACAAATCACTACAAATTAAGAGGACTGAAGAATATATAAGCTGCAAGAGACTGAGGCAGCATGCACAAAGACTTATTGCTGTCCTTAGCCCTATCTCTAATTGATAAGTGCTTGCAAATGAAAATGTAGTTTCCTCCAAGGGACACTCATTCTATCCAAGGGACTACTCTTAATTGTATTTTTAAGAGTACATTCCAAAAGGTAGATGGCCAAAGATTTCCCTCACTGGCAAGTTTGGATTCTCATTTCCTAGAATTCTGGCATGTATTAAAAATTTTTTATCATAGTTCTCATTTTAATTTGCTGAAGATTTTTTCTATTTTTAAAACTACATGTCCTCTGTGTGTATACCATTGTTTCAAGTTTAATATGTTATGAGATTCCTGCAAGTATGAACAAGTCTGCATCATTTCCCAACTTGCTCTCTTTTTCTTTTTCTTTTCCTACTCAGATGTGTTTGCTTTTGTCTTTTTGCTATTTTATTTTCTTATTATACATTATAGCCCTCCTTTTTTAATATGACCGTGAATTTAGACAGGATAGAAGGGGCGATAGGAAAGATGCGAGGATTAAAGGAAGGGAAAAACCTTAATCAGGATGAATATATAAGTAAAGTGACTATTTTTAAAGGAAAAAAGGAGAAGGAGAAGGAGGAGGATGAAGAGAAAGAAAAAAGAAGGAGGAGTTGGAGAAAGAAAAGAGAAGCAGGAGGAGGAGAAGGATTCGAAGATGATGATGATGATGATGAAGAAGAAGAAGAAGAAGAAGAAGAAGAAGAAGAAGAAGAAGAAAAAGAAGAATAACAACAACAATTGTGTCAAAAGAAACATTAAATAGCCATGCACAAAAGATCCAGAAAATCTGAAAAGTTCAAAAAGTAATTTATGAATAATAGAAATAGAAAAAGAAGAAAAAACTCAGATCAAAATCCTAGAAAATATTTTCAGCAAAAAAAAAGAAGAATGTATCCTTAACCTAATGAAGAAGGGGTAGCCTGTAAAAGTACAAAAAGTATATAGAACAACAATTAAAGTGTCCCGAAAAGAAATTGTGCTCAGCACACAAAATCAAAACATTAAATGTAAAGAAAAGCATACTAAACAAAGAAGGGATATTAAAAGTTACAAGTTGAAAATACTAAGTTGCATATAAATTCAGGCTCTTTAGAATAACTCCTGATCTCTCAAGAGAGATTCTAAACTTAGAATGGCTGAGACAGATTATATATAATCTTTAAAGGACCCTTATTCCTATATCCAGTAAACTTTCAATAATAAATGATGAATAAAGACATATTGCATAATAAAACCAAATATGAGCAGTATCTCTGTAAAACTTCACTACAGAAGCCAGTCGATGAAATACTCCAATTTAAAGTGTTAACCACACCCAAGACAACACAAAGAATGAATAATCACAAGCATCAAATCAGAAGGCAAAAACCCCTCACCATAACTATAAAATAAGTTGAAATAATAAACATTGCTCATTGAAATCTCTCAACTTGGATGTTCAATTCTCCAATAGAAAGACAAGAACTAACAGAATGGACTAGACAACAAGTCCATTCTTCTGCTGCATCTACTGAACACTCTTTATCATCCAGGTTGGAAAGCATCTCTGTGTAAAAGGATGAAAGGAGACAGTAGAAGAAAGTGGACCAAAAAAGAAGTTTACAGGAACTATATTTTATACAGTTCACACAAACAAATACTAAAATTCTTGAGTCAATTTAAAAGAGAGTATTACTGTACACACTGAATGAGGAGTTCCACCATTATCCATATGAAACAGATGACTTGGGCTTGTCCAGCACACATCTACACTTATGTTTACTGAAGCAAAGCTTACCGTGTGCTAAGATAGAATGGACTTGATTGTCCTGAATCACATGAGTGCAAAATATAATATTATTCAAATTTTATTCATGGAAAACATGTACATTTGTGTTTTTTGAGATTTTTAATATAATCACATTATTTCTCATTTCTCTGTCCTCCTACAAAATCTCTCATATATCCCTCTTTTGCCCTTTCAATTTCAAGTCTTGGGTACCAATAACTGCTATTACATGTATCATGTGTGTGTGTGTGTGTGTGTGTGTGTGTGTGTAAGAGAGAGAGAGAGAACATTTAACATTTCAAGAAAGGCAATCATTTTACTTTGAAACTGTGGATGAACTAAAAATGTATCATCAAAAGTTATGACCTGAGCTAGACACAGAAATCAAACATTGTATGACTTCAGTCCTAATTGGGCTAAAAGAAGTCAGTACTCTGAAATAAGAACTGAATAGTCAGTATTAGAGCCTGAACATCAGGGTGTAGTGGCATGACTTGTCAAAGAACACATTTCAGTGACAAGAGAAATAATATAAAGAAATACTTCGGGGTGCATGCATAAGAGCTATTAATAATAGCTTACATTGTTTACTTGAGAAATATTCTCTGTATATATTTAAATCTCAATAACCAAAATGTTATAATTACTGTGTAAGAGATATTAATTTATTTGTATATTATTTACTCTTCCATCAAATTTCCTTCCATTTTCACCCTCCTGAGTTTTGAGTAATCATTCTTTGCTCTTTTGAAAATTCAAGCCACATTTCCATAAACTATTTTTACACACTTAACATACCAAAATTTGATTTGTACAATATTTTACAATATTATAATACTAGGAATATATGACAAACCACTGAATGTTATTAAGGGTATTTATTATATATAGTATTACAGGAAGAAGGAAAATGAGTAGAGATGAAATACTATTCTTTCTAGTTGTTTTTAAGAGACAGTTGCCTGAGTCCAGCCATCTCAGGAAAAAAAAAAAAAAGCTCATTTTTTTTTTTTATTGATTATTACAATTTATTCACCTTGTTTTCTGGCTGTAAGCCCCTCCTTCATCTTCCACCAGTTACAACCTACCTCCCTCTTCTACCCCTATGCCCCTCTCCTAGTCCACTGATAGGGAAAGTCCTCCTTCCCTACTATCTTATCCTAGTCTATCTTATCAAGTCTTACCAAGAATGGCTGCACTTTCTTCCTCTGTGACCTGGCAAGGCTGCATCTTCCAGGAGTAGCTGATCAAGGAGCCTTCCACTGAATTCATGTCAGAGACAGCCCCTGTCACCCTTAATAGGGAACTCACATGGAAACTGAGATATTTATGAGCTACATCTGAGCAGGGATTCTAGGTGTTCTTCATTCATGGTCCTTGGTTGGAACAGGACCCCCCAGGCCCATATTTTTGGGCTCAATTGGCCTCCTTGTGGAGGGCCTCTCACATCCAGGTCTTTCTACCTCCTAAATCTTCCATATAAATCCATGCTTTCTGCCCAAAATTTGGCTATGAGTCTAACCATCTGCTTTAATACCCTGCTTTGTAGATTCTTTCAGAGGCCCTCTGTGGTAGTTTCCTGCCCTGTTCCCTTTTTTCTCCCATTACCAATGTCTATCCCATCTGCCCTTCTGAATGAGGATTAAGCATCTTCCTTAGGGTTTTTCCTGTTGTTTAGATCCTTTAGGACTATAGATTTTAGTATTTTTAATCCTATATTATATGACTAATATCCACATATAAGTGAGTATATACCATGAGTGTCTTTCTGCTTCTGGATACCTCACTCAGAGTGATCTTTTCTAGTTGCATGCATTTGCCTGCTGATTTCCTTGTTTTTAGTTGCTGAATAGTATAGCATAGTACAAATGTGCCACAGTTTCTGTGTCTATTCCTTGGTTTGGGGACATCTAATTTGTTTTCAGATTCTGGCTATTGTCAATAAAGCTGTTATGAGTATAGTTGAGCATACAATAGGTATGTGTACAGAAAGAAACTGCTACAGGCTACCACTGTTGTGATACTCTCAGAGAACTTCCTAGCTGGTGTTAGTTCACCATTCCCTACATATTCATCCACTGGACTAAAAGTTACTTGTGTAAACTGAGGCAATTGAAAACAGTAAATGTTGAGAATCAGGATTATCAATAAGTCTTCCCTAAACACCTTATTATATAATACTGTTGCATGTAATTGATATTCACCATTCATTGTATTGTTTTAAAAATAAGTTTATTTACTTTAAATTCAAATTGTAATCCCCCTCCCTTCTCTGCCCCATGACTACCCTCCATTCCTATTGCCCCTATTCCCTTTCCCCTTCATAAAAGGGAGGTCATTTCCATTGAGCTAATTTTACAGTTCTGTTGGATTTCAGTGGACCAAAGAACACAAAGGCTTCTCCACAATGCTTATAATCGCAGAACTCCTCTCCAGTAAGGATACTTATATGATGAAGATGACTCTAGATTTGTGCAAGGCCTCACGGTTTTAACACATTCATAAATTCTCTCCAGTATGAATCCTTTCATGATGATGAAAATTATACAAATATAGAATGGTTTCACCATGTTAAAAGCATTCGTAGGCTTTCTGTCCATTAGGATTTCTGTCCATTAAGATGATTCTGAAGTGCAAAAGTTTATTCACACTGGATGCAGGCAGACAGCTTCTTTACAGTATGTGTTCTTTTATGTATTAAGAGATGTTACATGCAAAGGCTTTGCCACATAGTTATATTCATATGGTTTCCCTCCAGAATGTGTTGTTGTCTTAGAAGATGACTGTTACATGCAAAGGTTTTATCACACTAATTACAATCAACAGGCTTCTCTCCACTGTGTGTTTTTTCATGTTTTCGGAGACTACTCTGTTGTGCAAGGGCTTTATCATGTTGAGTATACGTATAAGGTTTCTCTCCACTGTGTGTTCTTTTGTGGCTTATGAGATGACTGTTTTGTGCAAAGGCTTTACCACACTGGTTACATTCATAAGGTTTCTCTCCACTGTGTGTTCTTTTGTGGCTTAAGAGAGTCCTGTTTTGTGCAAAGGCTTTACCACACTGGTTACATTCATAAGGTTTCTCTCCACTGTGTGTTCTTTTGTGGCTTAAGAGAGTCCTGTTTTCTGCAAAGGCTTTACCACACTGATTACATTCATAAGGTTTCTCTCCACTGTGTGTTCTTTTGTGGCTTAAGAGAGTACTGTTTTGTGCAAAGGCTTTACCACATTGGTTACATTCATAAGGTTTCTCTCCAGTGTGTGTTCTTTTATGGCTTATGAGATGACTGTTTTGTGCAAAGGCTTTATCACACTGGTTACATTCGTAAGGTTTCTTTCCAGTGTGCGTTCTCTTATGGCTTAAGAGAGTACTGTTTTGTGCAAAGGCTTTACCACACTGGTTACATTCATAAGGTTTCTCTTCAGTATGTGTTCTTTTATGGCTTAAGAGATTACTGTTTTCTGCAAAGGCTTTACCACACTGGTTACATTCATAAGGTTTCTCTCCAGTGTGTGTTCTTTTATGCCGTATGAGAGTACTGTTTCGTGCAAAGGCTTTACCACACTGGTTACATTCATAAGGTTTCTCTCCAGTGTGTGTTCTTTTATGGCTTATGAGATGACTGTTTCGTGCAAAGGCTTTACCACACTCATTACATTCATAAGCAAGGAGTACTGTTTTCTGCAAAGGCTTTACCACACTGGTTACATTCATAAGGTTTCTCTCCAGTGTGTGTTCTTTTATGCCGTATGAGCTGACTGCTTTTTACAAAGGCTTTACCACATTGATTACATTTGTAAGGCTTCTCTCCAGTGTGTGTTCTTTTATGCCATATGAGAACAGTGATATAGGGGAAGGATTTCCCACATAGAGTGCATTTAAAGGGTTTCTCTCCAGTATGACTGCTTTCATGCCTGCAAAGAAAATTGGCACATGTGAAAGATTTACCACAGTCATTTCATTACACTAATAAATATATTTATCTATATGAATTAAATTCATAATTTGGTCTAATGGTAAAGAAGAATCAAATTTTAAAGTTTTATCACTTTATTTACATTCACAGTATTCCCCTTCATTATGGGTATTTTTGAAGATCCCTGTGATGGTAAGAGCATTTGTTATGTGGATCACTTTTATAGCATCATTTTTCCATAAGAGGTTTTCTCCTATATATGAAGAGTATTGTAAGAATTCAGAGTTTTACCACAGCAATCACATTCACAAATTTTTGTACTGTATGAATGATACTTCATTTACAAAGTGAGCCAAGACAAGCAGAAGTTCCAAATTCCTAGTATTCATAGGTATTTTCAGCAATATGAGTTTGCTGAGAATTCTCAGTGAAGTTGCAAAACCAATTAACACTAACCATTTATCACATTCAGAAAATTTACTCACAGTGGGGACTACTACCAAATCAATTGTTCTTGGAAAAAGACAGGGACACTGCTTCGTTCAATATCCCTATGCTCATGTGTCTTAAAATCATTTTGACATATGATATACCAGTTTAATTTACAAAAATAATAAGGACTCCCACATTGAATTAACACAGTTTGTTTTTTGTTCATCATAGATATGTCATATAGGGATTAAGGTTTCTCCACAAAAATATTCTTGATTTTCATAAGCTGCTCCTTTGACTAAACTTTACAATGTTACTGCACGAAAATGAGTAACACTGGTTCTACTATGAAAGTTTTGCTTATTAGTAGGTTTTGGACACATACTGATCACCAATTCAGTGTGCATACCTCTTACAATATCTGAGTAGATAGAATGAGACTAAACAGATTGGCAGTTCAAGTCAGTAGCTGTAATGTCCATATGATTCAAATGGTATTTTTGTTATTTTATTTTCTTCTATCTTAGGGGAGTGCCTTGTAAACACAAATCAGATACCTGACATTGAAGTACATGGAATTATGAGATTTTAATGATCATCAGTACACTTAAAGCAGTGCTGTTTTTACACTGTTGCTTTTCTGTAAAACTTCCAGGACACAGCCATGTGTGCTGGTACATGCCTTCAATCCCAGCACTTGTGGAGGCAGAAGCAGGCAGATCTGTGTGATTTTGAGGTCAGGCTGGTCTAACAAGCAAGTCTAAGAAAGTCACAGATACCCAGAAAAAAAAAAAAAAACTATTTCAAAAACAGAAAATAAAAAGCAGCCAGTAAACAAACAAACAAACAAAACAACAAAAAACAACCCAAAAACTTCCAGGACACATTAAAATTTAAGATTTATATCTGTATCAACATGCACATAAAGTTACCTTTTATTACTTGTAGAACTTTGAAAATGTTCTTCAATATTATGGTCATCCCAATTGTAGCCTAAAATATAGTACAAGAAAATATATATTATTGGAAATATCATGTTATTATTAAGGCAAAACTTAAATCACTATCTTCTGTGACCCTTAGAACCATGCCTGATTTATTTACCTCATTCCTCCTCATTCTCAATTGGAATTACAGAAGAGGATCAATAACAAAGTAAAAGTTGTCTCTTTATTTTAAAAGTGAAAGAAAAATTGCAGTCTTACCTATAGCAGTGAGGTTTTCACAGGTCTCTAGCATCACATCTTTGTAGAGTTGCTTCTGGGAAGGTTCCAGCAAGGCCCACTCTTGGCTGAATTTCACATGCACATCATTGAAGGTCACTGAATTCTAAAATATGCCATACATTTGTACAACAGAAACAGTGGCAACAATATAATTTATACTTCATTGTCAATGTAATCATATAATTCTACTGCTTCTTCAATTTATTTTCTGACACAGAAGTGCGAATATTATACAGTTGGGAGCTGTGTTTGATGTGAAGTAGGGGACATGAAAAAGCCTAAAGGTTAGATTGAAAAAAAAAAAAAAAAAAAAAGGCGTGCTTCAAAAACCTGTGTTTCATCAGTTTGTAAGACATGAATATAAAATAGCCATTAGTTGGGTTCTTAGGTAATCTATGAATCCTCTTCAGTTACTTGGGTGAGTAGGTCAGGACCCTGTCATGAGACAGGTGGAAGGACAAAACACAGTCATGATATTTTATATAGCAACAAATGAGATGTGTTGATCAGGGGATACTGAACAGATGGGTAACATCAGTCAAAAGCCAACATGGTACTGAATATTATGTTTTGACCAGGGCTCAGGGATGTGGCATATCAGTATGTGAAGAGGGGGGCTCATATATTTGTGGAAGGGAAAGTGGACTACAGTGAATACATGGATAAAAATAATGTGCGTGGCAAGCAACAACAATCATAGCCAATAACACCATATTTCTGAGTGACCAGACAAAAGAAAAGGAATAGAACACATGATTATTTTTGATCATTGTTTTGTATATCCTCCTTACTAAATAATGTAGTCTATAGATTAAAAATAAAGATTAAAACTTTTCTATTAAAAAAATAAGTGTTAATGTTATCACTAAGTCATTTTAGAAGAAAACAGAATAACAAGTTTTAACTGTATCATATCTGAATTTTTTTGAAGAGGATATAGCTTTGGAATAGACATGGTAATTAATATGGACAAAGACAAACAGAGAGAAGAGTGTAAAATAGAGAGACAGAGACATAGAGACAGAGACACACACAGAGAGAAATGAACAGATGAACAATACTAAGTACAGATCAGAGAAATTTATTAACAGTTACTAACTACAAAAAATGGTGGACAAGCTGGGTGTATTCTGTCATGCCTTCAATTCCATCACTAAGGAGGCAGATGCAGGTGTATCTTATTGAACTAGATGTCAGCATTATCTAGTCAAAGAGTTCTAGGACAGCCAGGCCTATATATTAAGACAGAGCCTCCCCTAAAAGTCAATCAAACAAACACAAAATATTGAAAGAACTCAGAGGTCTTTACTGAAGCCTCTACAAGGAATTATACATTCACTCCTGTTGTATATTTATTTTCCAGAAATCTGTACTACCCCAGCTTAAACTGTAACTTCAATGATATCTTACTAAAAGGTAATGCATGTTTAAACAATTAAAAATAGAAGACAAAAATATTAGCAGTATAAATGCTGATCATAAATGAGCAACATAAGATAGGAGAGATGGCTCAGCAGTGAGGAGCTCTTACTGCTCTTTCAAATAATTAGGCTCAATTGTCAGTGATTACCTGGGACCCACTACTATCAATTGCTATAAGTTCATGAGTTCTGAAGACATCTTCAGACTACTGAGAGGATTAGGCACACAAGAGGTGCATATTCATGCATACAATCAAAATACTCATATTCAGTAAAAATTAAAAATAGATCCCAGATGGTTGGGCTGATTGCATACTGTGTCTGATAAGCTGGGTAGCAGAGACTGCATGGTGTCCAATAGTTGGATCTGTGGGTCCCAACTGACTGTGTTTCAAATGTAAGAAGAAAACCAATGATGAGGGAAACAATTGGTCCAACCTCAGAGCACCCAGCTAATCTCTGGGAAAGTTCCTGGGATGTTGCAGCAGGAATAAGGTTTTCAAGCAAATGGACCCAAGAAGCAAGCAGGAGTAGATATTCTAATATCTAATAAAATAGACTTTCAACCAAAATTATTTGAAAGGGATGAGGAAGGGGGGAATCCAAGATGGCGGTGCCAGGAGGACATTGTGTCTGAGGAGTAGGACAGCAATGTTGGTACAGCAACTAAAAGACTGAACTCTGGGCCCTAAAACAACAGCGATCCTGTTTCCCGGGTGAGAGGAAACTCCACGGTGTGGGAGTCAGTCAGGTCAACTCTCAGGTCACTCAGCGAGAACCCAGAAGATATCCTGGGTCACAGGATACACCTTTGTGTCCTGATAACCTTTCAGACTAAATTATGTTCTCCAGGGCACCAGAGACTGGGAGCCCCAGTCTAGAAAAAAAAACAGGGAAGAAGAAAGCAGGACTGACCTCAGGTCACCCAGTCTATCCCTGGAAAGGTCCTGCAGACCGGTGGGTGCACAGCTGTCAGGCCTGAGTGCGCTCCAGCTGCTAGCCCTGCATGCCCTACTCTCCATCACAGAACTGTGTGCCCCAGGACACTAGAGGCTGGGTTTCCCTGGTCTGGAGAAAACCCCACAGGCAGGGAAACAGCAGGTCCCAGCTTAGAGAACTCAGCCAACTCCCCCACACACACTAAATCCACCATACACAGGAACATTCTTGGAAAAGTTCTCAGATTCTTTCCCAGGCACCAGCTTGGAGCCATCATTGGCAAGTGCCTACGCATTCTACACACCACGTCAAACACCACAGACTGAGTCTTCCTATTGGGAGAAAACCCAAAGGTGGGGGAAATATCTGGCCCTACCTCAGGATACCTAGCTCCAGAAAATTTTCTGGTTATCATCAGGCTCCAGCCTCTAGCCTCCTGCTGTACACATGAGAGTGGTGCTCACCTGCCACTGATTACCACTTGGGTACTGGGGCACAGAGCTCCAAACTGAGACCTACAGAAGCCTGGGTTCCTGAGATCAACCCCCAGATACTGCTCCAAGGGACAACCAGTTATCCCTAACTAAACTGACCAAGCCACAGGGCACTCAGGTTACAGCAGCAGCTCACTAAATTTACAGCAAGAAACCCAGCAGCAGGGCAGCTGTCTCCAGAACTTCTCTGGGTGAGAGGATAGCCCCCTTTACTAACAAAGGCAACAATTACTACTCAGGTCTGTACACCTGAGATGAGCTGTGGCAATTCCTGAAAAACACCTGCCATTCAGTGACCATACCTAAAAAAATGGAGGAGAGCTCCTTTGGGAAAAATCATCTTCCTGCCAAGGGGATTCAACCCACCACAGGATTCCAGGAAGTACCAGAAACTAACACCCAACACCTAAGATATCCCAATGGGTAGAGGCCAGTGTAAAAGCTCAACCAACAAAAGACAAAGCAATATGGCATCTCCAGAACCCAGTTATTCAGGAGCAAGCAGCCCTGGATACCCCAGCATAAAGACAATTTCAGGCCAATCTCTCTTATGAACATTGATGCAAAAATTCTCAACAAAATACTTTGCAAACCCAATACAAAAACACATCAAAGATATCATCCACTACAACCAAGTAGGCTTCAGGCCAGGTATGCAGGGGTGGTTCAATATTCAAAAATCCATCCATATGATCCACCATATTAACAAATTGAAAGAAAAATAAACACATGATAATCTCCTTAGTTGCTGAAAAAGCATTTGAAAAAAAATCCAGCATCCATTCATGTTTAAAGTATTGGAGAGATCAGGGATACAGGGCACATAACTAAACATAGTAAAGGTGATATACAGCAATCCTATAGCCAACATCAAGCTAAACGGAGAGAAAGTTAAAGCAATCCCACTGAATTCAGGGACAAGGCAAGGCTGCCCCCTCCATATCTCTTCAACATAGTTCTCAAAGTCCTTGCTAGATTAATAAGACAATTAAAGAAGATCAAGGGGATACAAATGGGAAAGGAAGAAGTCAAAGTATCACTATTTGCAGATGATATGATAATATACCTGAGTGACCCCCAAAATTCTACCAGGGAACCCCTAAAGCTGACAAACACTTTCAGCAATGTGGCTGGATACAAAATCAACTCAAAAAATAAGTAGCCCTCCTGTATACAAAAGACAAAAGTGCTGAGAAAGAAATTAGGTAAACAACACCCTTCACAATAGTCAAAAAGGACATAAAGTACCTTGGTGTGACCCTAACCAAGCAAGTCAAAGACTTGTATGAAAAAATTTCAAGTCTCTAAAGAAAGAAATAGAAGAAGATATCAGAAGATGGAAAGATCTCTCATGCTCATGGCTTGGCAGGATTAACATAGTAAAAATGGTCCTCTTACCAAATGCAATCTACAGATTTAATGTAATTCCCATCAAATTACCAACACAAATCTTTACAGACCTTGAAAGAAAAATTCCCAACTTCATATGGAATAACAAGAAACCCAGAATTGCTAAAACAATCTTCCATAATAAAAGATCTTCTGGAGGTATCTCCATCCCTGATCTCAAGCTGTACTATAGAGCAACAGTAATAAGAACTGCATGGTACTTGCATAGACACCAACTAGTGGATCAACAGAATTGGATAGAAGTCCCAGAAATACACCCACACACTATGGACTCCTGATTTTTTGACAAAGATGCCAAAACCATACAATGGAAAAAAAAGATAGCATCTTCAACAAAAAAGGTGCTGGTCTAACTGGATGTCTACATGTAGGAAAATGCAAATAGATCCATATTTATCACTCTGCACAAAACTAAAGTTCAGGTGGATCAAAGACCTCAGTATAAAACCAGACATACTAACCCTGTTAGAAGAAAAAAAGTGAGGAAGAGCCTTGAACTCATTGGAACAGGAAACAACTTCCTGAACAGAACTTCAACAGTACAGGCTCTAAGAGCAACAATCAATAAATGGGACCTCATGAAACTGAAAAACTTCTATAAGTCAAAGGAAACTGTTGTCAAAACAAAATGACTGCCTGCAGATTGGGAAAGGATCTTCACCAACCCTATATCTGACAGAAGGTTAATATCCAGTATTTATAAAGATTTCAAGAAGTTAAACACCAACAAATCAAGTAACCCAAATTAAAAAATGGGGGTACAGAGCTAAACAGAGAATTCTCAATAGAGGAATATAGAATGGCAGAGAAACACTTAAAGAAATGTTCAACATTCTTAGTCATCAGGAAATGCAAATCAAAACCACCCTGAGATTTCACCTTACACCCATCAAAATGACTAAGACAAATAACTCAAGTGACAACTCATGCTGGATAGGATTTGGAGAAAGGGGAACACTCCTTCATTGCTGGTGGGAATGTAAACTTATACAATCACTGTACAAATCAACCTCGCACTTTCTCAGACAGTTAGGAATAGCGCCTCCTCAAGATCCAGCTATACCACTCCTAAACATATATCCAAAAGGCGCTCAAGTATACAACAAGGACATCTGCTCAACTATGTTTGTAGTAGCTTTATTTGTAATAGCCAGAGCTGTAAACCGCACAGATGGCCCTCAGTTGAGGAATGGATACAGAAATTGTGGTATCTCTATATGATGGAATATTACTCAGCAATGAAAAACAAGGAAAATGTGAAATTTGCAGGTAAATGGTGGGAAATGGAAAAGATCATCCTGAGTGAGGTATCCCAGAAACAGAAAGACTCTCAGGGTATGTACTCACTCATAAGTGGATATAGGATATAAAATATAGGATAAAAATACTAAAATCAGTACACCTAAGGAAGTTAATCAGGAAGGAGTATGCTGGCTAAGATGCTCAAACCCCATGCAGAAAGGCAAAGAGGATGGACATCAGATGAGGGAGAATACAGGGACAGGACAGGAGCCTACCACAGAGGGCCTTTGAAAGGCCCTACCCTGCAGGGTGTCAAGGCAGATGCTGAGACTCATAGCCAAACTTTGGGCAGAGTGCAGGGAATCTTATGGAAGAACTGGGAGATAGTAAACCTGGAGAGGACAGGAGCTCCACAAGGACAGTAACAGTTCCAAAAATTCTGGGCACAGGGGTCTTTTTTGAAACTGATACACCAGCCAAGGACCACTCATGGAGATGGCCTGAAACCTCTGCACAAAAGGTAGCCTATGGCAGTTCAGTATCCAAGTGGGCTTCATAGTAATGGGGACAGGGACTGTCTCTGACAGGAACTCATTGGCCTGCTCTTTGATCTTCTCCCATTGAGGGGGGATCAACCTTGCCAGGCCACAGAAGAAGACAATGCAGCCACTCCTAATGAGACCTGATAGACTAGGATCAGAGTGAAGGGGAGGAGGACCTCCTTTATCAATGAACTGGTAAAGGGACTGGGGTGGGAAAGATGGAGGGTGGGTTTGGGAGGGGAGGAAGGAAGGAGGTACAGGAGGGATACAAAGTGAATAAACTGTTATTAATAAAAATGTAAAAAGAACACAATAAAATGTTGAAAGATTTTTTAAAAACTATGCTGTTACACATAGTTTCAAACTATGAAAATATTGCCTGATATCAGTTATTGCTCCTAAATAAAAAAATAAATAAATAAATAGATAAATAAATAAAATAAATAAATAAAATGAGGAAGGATACTTCATACTCATCAAAGGAAAATTCCACCAAGATGGCATCTGTATTCTGAGCAACAATGCCCCAAATACAAGGACACCCACATTTGTAAAAGAAACATTAATAAAACTTAAAGAATATATCAATCACCTTACATTAATAGTGGGAGAGGTCAACATGTCACTATCATCAAGGGACAGAGCAATGGAAAATGTCTTAAACTGAGAGATAATGACATAAATGGATGTCATGAATCAAATGAACCTAACAGATATCTAGAGAATTTTTTAACCCAAACAGAAAAGAATCTATCTTCTTTCAGCAACTCATGGACCCTTCTCCAAAACTGAACATACAGTAGGTCACAAACCAGGTCTCAACAGATACAATAAGATTGAAATAATATCTTGTTTCCTATCAGACAATGATGGACTAAAGTTGGTCCTCAACAATAACAGAAATAACAAAATGCCTACACACACGTGGGAACTGAACAACTCCCTACTCAATGAAATCTAGGTCAGGGAAGAAATAAAGAAAGAACTTCCTACAATTGTACCTCATACCCAAACTGCAATGAAAGCAGTCCTAAGAGGAGTTTTAATAGCACTAAAGGCCTTCATAAGCTACTGGAGACATCCCATACAAGCAACTGAATGGCACACTTGAAAGCCCTAGAAAAAAAGAAGCAGACACACTCAACAGGAGTAGACTACTAGGACTAACCAAACTCAGGGCTGAAATCAATAAATTAGAAACAAAGAGAATAATTCAAAGAATCAACAAAACCAAGAGCTAGTTCTTTGAGAAAATCAAATACATAGACAAACTCTTAGTCAAACTAAGTAAATGGAAGAAAGACAATCCAAATCAACAGTCTGAAAGGAAGAGAGAGAGAGAGATAACAGACACTGAGAAAATCCAAAGAACCATTAGATCTTATGTCAAAAACCTATATGCCGCAAAATTTAAAAATCTAAATGAAATATACAATTCTCTTGTTAGATTCCACTTACCAAAGTTGAATCAAAATCAGGTAAAGATATTAAATAGTCTTTTACTGCCTAAGGGAATAGAAGCAGCCATCTAAATACTTGCAACCAAAAAAAGCCAAGAGTGAGATGATTTCAGAGCAGAATTCTACAAGACCATCAATGAAGAGTCAATATCGATATTCTTCAAATTATTCCACAAAATAGAAATGGATGCAACATGACCAAACTCCTTTTGTAAGACCACAGTCACCTTGATAAATCCTCAAAGACCCCCAAAAGAAAAAAAGAACTTCAGACCAATCTCTTTTATGAACAATGATGGAAAAATAATGAATAAAATAATCACAAACCAAATCCAAGAACATATCAAAGATATCATCCACCATTACCAAGTAGGCTTCATCCCAGGCATGCAGGGATAGTTCAATATAGGGAATCTTAATCCGTCATATAAACAAATTGAAAAAAAAAAAAAAACAGGATCATTTTCTTAGATGCTGAAAAAACATTTGACAATATCCAACAGTTATTCTTGTTTAAAGTCTTGGAGAGACTGGGGACAGAGGCACAGATCTAAAAATAGTAAAGACAATATACAGCAATCCTATAGCTAACATGAAACAAAATGGAAAGAAACTTAAATCAATTCCACTGAACTCAGGGACAAGACAAGGCTACACACTCTCTCCAAATCTCTTCAGTACAGTACTCAAAGTCCTATCTAGGGCAATAAGACAACTAAAGGAGATCAAGGGGATACAAATTGATAAGGAAGAAGTCAAAGTATTTATATTCACATATATGACAGTATATAAAAGTGACCCCAAATATTCTACTGTAGCGAACTCCTACAGTTGAAAAACACTTTATCAAAGTGGTTGGATATAAAGTTAACTCATAAAAAATCAGTAGCACTCCTGTATGCAAAAGACAAATGGACTGAGAAAGAATTAGGAGAACAACACCCTTCACAATAGGCAGGAAAAAAAAAAAAATGTACCTTGGAGTTATCCTCAACAAGCAAGTTAAAAACCAACAAAAAAAAAACAAAAAACAAAAAAAAAAAAAAAAAAAAAAAAAAAACAACTTTAAGCCTCTGAAGAAAGAAATTGAAAAAGATAAAAGAAGATACAAATATCTCTCATGCTGATGGGTCAGAAGGATCAACATAGTAAAAATTGCTATCATACCAAAAACAATCTATAGATTAAATGATATTCCCATCAAAATATCAACACAATTCCTTAAGGAATTTGAAAAAAAAATTCTCAGCTTCATATGGAAAAATAAAAAAGCCAGAATAGCTAAAACAGTCCTGTACTATAGCAGATCTTCAGTATGTATCACCATCCCTGATCTCAAGCTCTACTATAAATCAATAGTAATAAAAAACTGCATGGTACTGAAATAAAAACAGAATGGTGGATGAATGGAATTGAAATGAAGACCCATAAATAAACCCACACACCTATGGACACTTGATTTTTGACAAAGAAGCCAAAACCATGCAATGGAAAAAGGACAGCATCTTCAACAAATGGTGCTGGTCTAACTGGAAGTCTACATGTGGAAAAATGAAAATAAATACATATTTATCACCCTGCATCAAACTACAGTCCAAGTTGTTCAATGACCTCAACATAAAACCAGATACAGTAAATCTGTTAGAAGAAAAAGTGGGAAAGAGTCTTGATCTCATTGGCCTAGATGATAAATTCCTCAACAGAACACCAAGAACACTGGCTCTAAGATCAACAATTAATGAATAAGATCTCATGAAACAAAAAGCTTCTATGAAGCAAAGAACTCTGTCAATAGAATAAAATGACCACCTACAGCCTGGCAAAAGATCTTCACCAACCCTACATAAAACTGAAAGAGCTAATAAACAATATATATATATAAAGAGCTGAAGAAATTAAACTCCAACAATCCAAATAATCAAATTTAAAACTGGGGTACAGAACTATACAAAGATTTCTCCACAGAGGAATATCAAATGGTGGACATTAAATGCTCAAAATCTGTAGTCATCATGGAAATGAAAATGACATTCCATCTTAAACCCATCATGGTTAAGGTCAAAACCTGAAGTGACAGCAAGCTAGTAAGAATGTGGAGAAAGAGTAACACTCCTCCATTGCTGGTGGGAGTGCAAACTTATACAACCACTTTAAAAATCAATCCGATGCTTTCTCAGACAATTGGAAATAGTGTTCCTTCAAGACCCAGCTCTACCATTCCTGGGCATATGTCAAAAAATGCTCCACCATTCAACAAAGATATTTGCTCAACTGTGTTCATAATATCTATATTCATAATAGCCATAATAGGGAAACAAACTATATGTCTCTCAACCAAACCATTGTTTTACAGAAATTGTGGTACATTTACACAATGGAATGCACCTCAGTTATTAAAAAAAAAAAAAGGAAACTATAAAATTTTCAGGCAAGTAGATGGAACTAGAAATGATCATCCTAAGTGAGTTATTCCAAAACCAGAAAGACATGCATGGTATATACTCATTTGTAAATGGATAATGGCCATAATATAGGATAAACATACTACAATCTATAGACCTAAAGGAGCTAAATAAAAAGGAGGACCCTATGGAGGATGCTTAATTCTTATGCAAAAGTGCAAATAAAATCGACACCAGAAGTGACTGAGGAGAGGGAAGAGGATGAGAGCCTAACATACATATCCTCCGAAAGACTCTGCCCAGGAGGGGTTCAAAGCAGATGCTACGATTCACAGCCAAACTTTGGGTAGAGCACAGGGAATCATAGGAAAGAGTGGGAGGATAGAATGTAGAAAGACCCAGAGCTGGCAGGACCTCCATAAGAAGACCAACAAGGACAACAAATCTGGGCCCATGGGGACTTGCAGAAATTGATGGGCCCATCAAAGACCATTCATGAAGAGGACCCAGACCCCTGCTCAGATGTAGCTGATAGGCAGCTCAGTCTCCATGTTTGATCCATAGTAAGGGGAGAAGGTGCTGGCTTTGACATGGACTCTGTTGTCTGCTATTTGATCATTTCTCCTTGGTGGAGGGGGCGTTGCTACGCCACAGAGGAAGAGGATGCAGGCAGTCCTAGTGAGACTTGATAGGCTGGGTTCAGATGGTAGGAGAGGAGGGTTCCCTGTATCTGAGATATAGGAAGTGGGATAAGGAGGGAAGAAGAATGGAGGGTGAGACAAGGAAGAGTCAAGGGAGAAGATTAAAATTGGGATGTTAAGTGGATAAATTATTTTTTAATTTAATTAATTTATTTATTACAATGTGTTCACTTTGTATCCTTGCCATAGTCCCCTCCCTCATCTCCTCCCAGTCCCACCCACCTTCCTTCTTCTGCTCCTATGCCCTTTCTCTAGTCTCCTAATTGGGGAGGAATTCCTCCCCTTCTAACTTATCAGGTCTCATCAAGGATGGCTGCATCATCTTCCTCTGTGGCCTTGCAAAGCTGCATCAACAAGGAGGAGGTGATCAAACACTTGAGTTCATGTCAGAGAATAAATAAAAACAAACAAATTTAAATTAAAAATAAATTAAATGTGAATAAAACAAAATAAATAAAATTAAAAAAAACCACAAATACAACAGGTAAGAAGAGCGTCACACACCTACAATTCAATGACTCAGAAAGCTCAGATAGTGTTAGTGTCATGAATAAATGGCATCCTAAGAAATTAAATATACACCCTGCCAAATTTCAAATGCAAGATGTTGATGAAGATCAACACAATAACCTATGCTTACATATACAAAACAAAAGAAAATAAATACAAAAACTCTATATTCCATGCTCAGCACTCAATGATGGTGATGTTGATGACAGGCATGTTGGCCTAGATTTAAACCCCAACACTCGACTGGAGTTAGAGCTGTAAGTTCAAAACCAGCCTGGTCTACATACAAACATTCAGGAAACATCCAGGAACTCTGGGACATTATGACAACACAAAACATCTTGCTGATAATCAGATTAGAAGAAGAAGGATGAGATCAAAGGTCCAGAAGATATTTTCAACAAAATCATACAAGAAAAAATTTCTTAACCTAAAGAAGAAGATGTCTATGAAGGCACAAGAAGCATATACAAAAAATACCAAAGAGACTGGACCAGAAAAAGAAAGTCCACTTAGCACAGAATAATCAAAATACAAAACATGCAGAACAAAGAAAGAATATGAAAAGCTGCAACTGAAAACAAAAAAAAAAAAAAAAAAGCAAACTAACCAAATCCAATCAGACAAACAAAAAAAAAAAAAAAAAAACAAAACAAACAAACAAACAAAATAAACAACCAAAAAACAAAAAGGCAGATCTATTGGAATTAATCCTGTATTCTCAGTAAAAATGCTAGAAGTTGAACGGCTTAGACAGAGTGCTTCTGACTCTAAAAAACTACAGAATCCAACACAAATTACTAACCATGCCCAAAAGTTTCAATCAGCAAATGAAGAAAATAAGATGTTTCTTGATAAGGTCAAATTTAAACAATATGTATCTATAAATATAGCCCAACACAGGGTGCTAAAACCACCACCACCACCACCACCAAAAATACCAGGATTTACAATCACTGTTTGTTGATATCTCTTAATACCATTGGCCCAAATTCACCAATAAAAAGACACAGGCTCACAAAAATGGATGATAAAACAAAATCCACCCTTCTTCTAAATACATCAAACAGAGCTTCACATCAAGATAGACAATATCTCAAGGTAAAGGGTTGGAAAAGATATTCCAAATAAATGAATTAGAGCCATCAAGCTTGTAAAGCAATGTTAATATCTAACAAAACAGACTTCAAAAACAACTAATGAAAAGATGGCAAAGTCATGACATATTAAAAAAAAAAAACAAAAAACATCCAGCAATATAACATTTCAATACTTAACATCTCTGCCCCAAACATAAGAGCACCCAGGTTATAGAAGGAACCCTTCTGTAGGTTACATCACTTCCTGGCTCTCATAAACTGATAGGGGAAGACTTCAATATATTACTCTCAGCAATGGACAGGTCCTCCTGACCAAACTGAACAGAGAAATGTTCCAGTTAACTAACATCAAAAAACTAAATATACCCAAATGATGTTTACAGAACATCCACCCAAGCACAAAAGATTATTCCCTCTTCTCAGCAACACATATATTGTTCTCCAAAATTGATGATATACTTGAACAGTGGAAGTCTCAAAAGATATAAGAAACTTTCAATAACCTCCTGCATCTTATCAGACCACTAAGGTTTAAAGCAGCACATCACAAATAACAAAAAACAATAGAAAATTACAAACACATAGAAATTGAACAACTCTCTACAGAATAAAATATGGATCAAAACTGAAATAAAGAAATTAAAGACTTTCTAGAAGTCAATGAAATGAATACACAACATATCAAAAGTCATAGTACACAATGGAATTGTTGACCAGAAGACAGTTCATACCACTAAGTCCATTCAGAAAAAATAATCAGAAAGATCTCTTAGTAGCAACTTAACAGCACTCCTAAATACTCTAGAACAAAAAAAAGTAAACAAAACTAAAAGGAGTAGACAGTGAGAAATTACTGAACTGTGTCTTCACTGGTAAAACCGAATGTTTCCACAGGAAAAAAAAAACAACCATCCTATCAAAATTGATAATGATTAAATTTGAATAGTAGAGATCTTCTGAATAAACAGACATAACAGTTCATCAGACAGTGTGGTCATTCAGTCAAACTAACTTAATAAAGACTAAAGTTTTCTTCTTAAATTAAAAAAGATACTTTTGTTGTTTCATATTAAAAAACAGTTAAGAGGTTTAAAATGTTTTAAGTAAATTCAAAGGAATAAACTTTTTTGAGTTGGAATAATTTGGACTGAATAAAAATATTTGAGCAGCGTGGTGATAGACCATGCATTTAATCCCAGCAGAGACAAGCAGTTCTCTATTAATTAGTTGTTTTCTAAATAAAGGAGTTACACTGACAGGGTGTTGGTTTATAGCCTTAATTCCAGCATTTGGGAGGCACTTGACTTTTACATACCACCTAGGAGGCAGAAGCAGGCACATAGAATTTACAGTGATTTTATTTAAAAGCTGCTTGTAATAGGCAGGCTGAAAATCAAAATGAATGCCATTTTATGTAGAAATAAATACACTTTAAGGTATATTTGTAAACTTTCAAAGATTTTTTTTAACTTTAATTAAGATACTATACTTTTTCTATTTTCAAAAAATCATTTGCCCTATAAAAGATATGCCTAAAATGCCTAAAAATTAGGGATGGGGCAGGGTACAATCCTAAAATCACCCTGTATTGGACACATGAAACTTCTGAAGAAAATGACAGATCACCAAAAGAAAATGTCAAAAGTTAAGGAGTAAACTGGCCAACTGGTATCACTCACCTTCATGGTGTCTCTTCTACCTTCTACAGACATAAGTGCAAATTGTCTTTATGTGATTGCTAAAGAACAATCCAAAATCTCTATCTCATATCAGAAAAGCCACCTGGTAAGAAACAGAGAAAAACAGAAAAATAAGGGATGATTCTATTGTCATGAATCTCATAATCTTCTGGCATGATGTGACTTCTATACTTACCACAAATTTCAATAATCAAGAATGTGTACAGTGTTTGTGAAAGAATGAGGGGTGAGAGAAAAAGCAAAAAACATAAGCCTAAAATATAGTCAAGTTTACATGAAAAGACATAAGAAAAATCTAGCATAAAAAATGTGCACTGGACCAGAGATTTGTTTGATTTTCTAAATAATACAAATTAAATAAACAGATTTCACAACTGCTACAAGACAAACACAAAATGACACCTAAACTGTTATATTTCTGACCCTCCAGCTACTACTAACCTCCTTTACAGAGAGTCCTTTTGCTCTGGAAGTCTCTTGGAAAATGGAGGTGATCATAAAGATGGGCTATGGCTTGCAGTCCCTCATGTCCCCTTTTGGGTTCAGGCACAGCCCAGCCCTTTCAACACTCACACACAAAAAAATGTTGGAGAATAATTTAGTATCTGTTTCCTGCTGCATGAATTATGTCACAAGATGTGTAATCTGCCCTATCCACTTATTTAAAACCAGGCACACCTGACAAAATTCTACATCTCAGAAATTCCTTTTGTACCCTGGAATTGAATTTCCCTAAATCACGCCATTGTGACTGGTGGTAGTTGAAAGGCAAAAAAAAAAAAAAAAAAAAAAAAAAAAAATAATCAAGTATTGCTGAAAGATGACCACCACCACCTCTTTTCTTCCAGTTTCAAAACTATTTGCAAAATTTGTTACACAAAACTGTATGTGGAATACAACATTCATCATTTCTATAAATTTGACCTTCAGTTTTCCAATCTGTCCACTGCAAAACCAATGCCTGTGTGTGCACACTAGATAGTGATATTATAAGCACCACAACTTTCTACTGCCCAGGCTGCAAAATCCTCACTTCTCTGGGCAATCAACACTCAGGAAGGGTCAGGAGGCCAAGGGTCTCTGCTGAGATCACCACATGGAGACCAACAGAACCACAGCCCAAACCACAGTCCATCTCCTTCAAAGCAGATCAGGCTGTGATAGCTCAGCAGCCTGCTCTTCCTGGCCTGGGGACAATGGCCCCACACTCAGCATGACATGGCCTCTGGTCTCACTCACAGCTCTTTAGAGCTACATCAGAGGAAAATCCCAGAACAAACCCATAAACTACTTCCCACTGTTGCTCCTGACTTTTAGGCCTGCCCAGAGTCCCTCATTAGCTTGAAAAATAGAGCTGAGTCTCAGGACAGTAGTAGCTCCTCTACCAGTGGATCAAAGATCAAATGATGCAGATAGCAGAGGCATTCTAGTTTTGCCCTAAACCCTATGGGCACACAGAACCCTAGTGTTGTTATAAAAAATGAAAATCCCAATTATTCAATTTTAAAACCTTGTAGCTCAGAGAGGCAGAGAAAGCACCCATCTGACCCTGCTACTCACCTCACCTCCAAGAGGAAAAAGCCCCAAAAGCTCACCAGTTCAGATGACAGCTCAGGGGATAGGCCAAAGGAACCCAAGGCCAAAGGCTTTCTAGCTCAAAGCTCAAAAAGCCCAAAATCTACCAAGCTAAAAGTTCTTCCACTTTTACACTCTGTCTTAAATACATTTCAGCTGAAAGTTCCACTTACTCTTTAATCCCTGTCAGCTGGTTTCTTGCTTTGCCTCTTGACCTAGGGTTAACATTATTTCATCCTGTGTGCAGAGAGCTTTTGAATTAAAGGTATGTTCTAGGGATGACAGAACCATACCATAATCACCTGTTTACAATAAACGGAAAGTTCTTGGAATTAAGGTTTGTGTTAGGGCTCACCCACACCAAACAGAGCACAGGTTTTTACAGTTCACAATCTAAGGGATCACACTGGGATCAAATATCCTGCAACATCCTCATCTTGGAAATGTTTTAAAATACAATCTTCCACTTTCCCAGGGCACCTGCTCATCTTCCAAGATACAGGTCATTTATGTTGCACATCCCATTACATGATCAGTGTCCAGTGCAGTCATCTCTACCTCATAGTTGGGAAGTCCTTCAGCCAAACTTCAGTCAAAGCCAAAACAGTAACAACCATAAAAGAAACAAATGGCCATGAATTTGAAAGCAAAGAGTAGTTAATGGGAGCTCAATGAAAATGAGAAATAAAACAAAAAGGATATGGCTGTAACTAGGAATGTTGGAATAGAAAGTTTATTATAGATAGAGGAAAGAACATAGTCAGACACAGGGAAATCTGGGACAGTCTTAAGTTGACATGACCCTGAGCTATGTGAGATGAGAGGAGAGAGGGAAGTGGAGAGCCAGAACAAAGGGCCAGGAGGATAAATGATAAATGAAAAAGACCAGGTAACCAAAATGGTTAGAATACATAAGGAAGGACAGCTGGGAGGAGGCCAGCTCAACTCTTGGGCTAGAGATTTGTGTTTGACACCCATACCTTGTAACAGGTGTGGTTAAAGGACTGAGGGATGCTGGGAGAACCTGACAGCCAGGTCTGCTTTGATTGTTAAGTAGCCTCCTTAATGATTCATCCCAGCATTTGAGATGTAAGAGTAGAGAGGAATGAGAAGGTTGAAATGAGGAATGAGAAAAGTCCACTGAAAGGTCATCTTCTTCTGATTTTGTCAATTATAATGCATTTTCAAAAACTTATTTTTTTTAAAAGTTGAAAATGGCTTTATGGTCCAATATTCTTCAGGAAATTCAAGAATGTATTAGAGCACACAAAGTATTACTCACACCTTTTCTCTCAGGTTGTGCATTTTCAAATGGGGGAGGGGAAAGCATTCCTGTTAGGCACCACCAAACCACTTTGTCCAGATCTTCTGTGTGTTTGAACTAGTGTAACTGTAGAAATTTGCTTTCCAGAAACAAGTTCAGCAACTAATCAATATTCTTCATTCTCTTTGTGTATGACTCCCAGCCCTAAGTGTACACTTTTCACTTTTACTGACCATCTAAAATTGATTACCTGACTCATTGCCATCTTCCCTCCTCCCCATCCCTTTCTGTGTTGTGACAACACCAGCTTCAAAGTAGGTCAGTGAACTCAATTCTTACACAGGTCCCTCTTTATTTGTAATCACCCACCTCCAAACAAACAAACAAACAAACAAACAAACAAAACCCAGGGAGGTCAGTGGACACTCATTCGCTGATCTCTTTTACCTCACACTGACCAGTCAGGGCCCACCTGAAAAGAGTTGCAGGATTATGTTCTAGGCACTGGGCAGTAGAAGTAGCATTCAGTGTTTAAATAAAGTGTAAGCTACATAACATGATCTGCAGGAGACATTGCTTTAAACAAAAACAAAAATCAAAGCACTAGAGAAAAGGAATGGAATTCTTAATGACTGGGGATTATCAGAAGAATATTAACAAATAAGAGAGTAGAGCAGTGATGCATCAACAAAATAAAATTTAATAATACCAACAACTGACTTATTTATTTATTTATTTATTTATTTATTTATTATTTATTTTTATGTATAGAGTGTTCTGCATGCATGTACACTTGCACACCATAAGAGAACACCAGATCTCATTATAGATGTTGTGAGCCACCATGTGGTTGGTGGAAATTGAACTCCTGACCTCTGGAAGAGCACCCAGTGCTCTTAACCTCAGAGTTGAAAAAGAAAACACATAGGCATACTGACTTTGAAAAACACAGGCTATTCTCTTGTAGAGGGAAAGCCATTAATAAGATACTGTTTGATGTTGTCCCTGTGTACAATATTAGCTGCTGAGACCTGTAACCTGACAAAGCATTAGTCAATAGCCTGTTTCTCAAATTTGAACTGGCAGAACTGTGTCAATGAGGATTGTACATATGGGCATAGGACAGTCCATTAATTCAAAATTCAATATTCACTGGATCAAGTTACCTGACATAAACTGTACACCCATCAATCTGGTCTGTTTTCATTCGCATTCATAAATTAATAAATATATGTTGGGAAGTTACAAATTAAAAAACCTCACCCTGCTACATTTCTAGATAATCCTGGTGAGCAAACATGAGTTTCCCGGAATCCTAATCTCTAACAGGCCTGGTTAGCATTTTACTTATCTGTGGAGTATTTTACAGACATTCTTCCCTCAGCTAAATTCTATCTGGGACCACTAGTTTCTCAGCAATAGTAAATCCTTTATATCATTGGTTCTACTCTTCTATATCACAGCTTAATATTGGAGTACTCCCTGACACAGGACATACCATTTACAACCCCCACAAAATTCAAATGTATCTTTTAGAACTGAGAGAACCTATCTGACACCCCCAAGGTCACCAGGAACTAGGCCTAAAAAAGGTCACCTCAAGGTCACCAGCTAGTGAGTCTGCCCCAAGGTCACCAGGAATTGGGCCATGGGTCACCAATTCCAAAAACAATGTTGTAAGATTCCCTATCCAAGGAACATCCTGAGGATAACCACAAGGATGGGAAATATCTTATAGCAAAATGGGGCATTTGTGCTGAGCAGCCTACCAACCTTGTAGTAGAACATTAATGACACAGAAAATACCTAACATTCCTGAGGCCAATGTTAACTCGCTCAATGTTAATTATCTTAGCTAGCCAATCACTTTGTAAAAAGCTTGCCCTTATTGAATGTCACCCAATCCTGTAACTGTTGAACTGGAACTTCCTGGTACTTCCTAAAACCCCAATCAAACCCTGCCATGTAGCTGCTCAGGGCTCTCCTCTCTGATCCACTGTGTTGGTGATGATGGAGAAACCCAGCTTAAGTTCAAATAAAACTTATTGCTCTTACATATGTGGTCCAGCTCCTTATGATCTTTGGGGACCCTAAGATCTAGGTGTAACATTTGGGGTCTCATATTGGATCCCCAAGTCTCCCAAGCACCCCTGGCACATGGGGCTGAACAACAGCCTGTAAGTGAGCACTCTGTCTAGGTCTTTCTCTGTGTTTCTCTAGTTTCCTTTTTTAGGGCCTTGGGGCAAAATTTGTAATCTGTGTGGTCAGAAAGGTTAGAGCTGATGCTTTGGACAACTGTGGGCCAGAGGGGCCCTGGAAGACTTTGTAGAACCCCACTCGAAGGGACAAATCTGTAAAGGGTTGAGCACCGAGTTTTCTGTGTTCCCTAGACCTCAGAGATGATGAATGTGCCCCTATCTGTAAAGGGTGGTAGAGTGCCCAGTTTTCTGTGATCTCTGGATCTTTGGACAAGGACAATGCAGGTAGCTCCTGCATCAGGGATTTGCTGATATCCTACTTTCATTTTTTTCCACTGCAAGAGTGGTGGAATCTGCTGTCTGGCTTTGTGTATTTTTCTGTTGAACAAGCTGTTGAATAGCTGTTTGTGTCTTGTTTAACTGTTTTGTCTATCACTGCCATTTTTTTTTTTTTTCTCTGGGACTGACTGAGGATATGTAACAGAATCCTTCTATCCCTCTAGACTTCATTCTTTCCCACTTCAGGGAAGCTTGATCCATGCTCCACAGGCTCCATTGAGAGGTGGCAAGGAGGTGCCAAAGGATGGATACAGTATGTGGAGCCCCAGGCTTGGTACCTCTGCCAATGTTCTCTGGTCTATGGTCTGGCAGAGCTTATCCACTACTCTGGCCTTGGGTCTGGCAGAGCGTGTCCCCTCCTCTGGACTCTGATCTCGCAGAGATTTGCTGCTGCTGTGGTCTCTGGTCTGGCAGAGTTTGGCTGGTGCTTTGGCCTCTGGTCTGGTAGACAGAGATCAACAGATATGTTGCTGCTCCATTCTCTGGTCTGGCTGAATGCAGGTCACCATTTCAAACTCGGGTGTAATTGGGTGGAACCTGATTTGGGGGTAGGTCACCACTAATGGAACAGGATAGAGGGCCCATAGAGAGACAGGCCACTGTTCTGAGTTTTGGTATTTTCTTCTTCCATTCTCTTTGAGCACATTATACCCAGTACGTTTTTTTTTTTTTCGTTTGTTGTACTTTTGTGGTTTTGTTTGCTTGTGATGGTCTCAGTGGGCTGGTGATCAAACAGCTGTGCTCCATTGTGACTTTGCCTTCCCCATGCTCCCAACACTATAAGCTGGGGCACCTCTGGTCATCAGTGGGAACACATATTTCCACATATTTGGCTAGGAAGGCTCGGTTGGAGAGGGTCTGTGTGCAGAAAATCTTGCTGGGCTGACCTTGTTGCCTCCTTTGCTATCTCTATGAGGAAGGTCGGTGACCTGAGGTTAGCTCTGGCTTGGAACAATGACTGCCAAATAATGCTCTTAGCTGAAACGTATTGTAGTTATTACTATTATTATTATTTGGTTAGGGTCCCCTGTAGCCCAGCCTGGCCTTAAACTAAACAGCTATAAGATGACGTTGAATTTCTGATCCTTCTGCTCCACCTCTTATCAACTGAGCTACACTCCCAATTCCACAAACTTTTTTTTTTAGCCATAGGTGGCTTCAACAAGGAAGTGAACCAAACTCAAATAGGGAAGGCTTGGCTCCACTGAGCTCCTGGGTCTTAGCCTGTGTACTGGCACTGTACACAGAATGCCCACCTGAGTACCTTGATATGTCACTTATTAGCCTGACTGTACTTATGAGATTGTCACCTGAGAATGAAGCCAATTCTTTTTTAGTCAAGGTCTCATACTGGCAACTAAAAGAATTTTATTAGAAAATCTTAGAAAGCACATGTTTGATTGTGGTTTGAATGGGTGGGGAACCTCTGTCAATGTGTTCCCAAAGTGTGTTAAGGATGTAAGCATGGGGAATGGGGAGGGGTAGATGAGGAATTCACCATGTCTGGGTATCTACCCCTACCCCCAGAAAATGAGTTGCTTTACTACTTAATCACCAATGCAAGAAAAAAAATAGCTAGAATGCATTTGAGGTTCAAGGTTTAGAAGTGAGGCTGCAGGGGTCCTTTTGGCAATGCTTTTGAAGAACTGCATCCATTCAAGTGCAATGTTTGTAAATTCACACTGAGCAAGGAAGGCAGGGAAGGGAAGGGGAGGAGGAGAATAAAAAAAGGAGGACAGGGGAGGAACATGTTCAAACTTTTCCTGTCAAGAAAAAAAAAAGGAAAAAAATCTTAATAAAGTCCCACTTTTTGTATGTGTGCCCAAGAATTTTTTATTATTTATTTAATTTTTTGTGTTAAATATTTTTTTTAAATTTTAAACTTTTATTAATTACACTTTATTCATTTTGTATCCCCCCATAAACCCCTCCTTCCTCCCTTCCTAATCCCACCTACTTTTCTCTTTCTTCACGAATGATCCTCCCCAAGTCCACTGATAGGGGAGGTCTCCCTTTCCTTCCTTCTGATCTTAGTCTGTTAGGTCTCATCAGGAGTGGCTGCATTGTCTTTCTCTCTGGCCTGAGATCAAAGAGCAGACCAATCAGTTTATGTTAGAGGCAGTCCCTCTTCCCATTACTATGTAACCCACTTTGACACTAACTGTCACGGGCTACATCTGTGCAGGGATTCTAGGTTTCTTCATGCATGGTACTTGGTTGGAGTATGAGTCTCTGGAAAAACCCCGGTGTTCAAATTTTCTCATTCTGTTGCTCTCCTTGTGGAGTTTCTGTCCTCTCCAGATCTTACTATTTCCAACTTCTTTCATAGGATTCCATGTACTCTGCCCAACAGTTGGCCATAAGTCTCAGCATCTGCTTTGATAGTCTGCAGGGCAGAGCCTTTTAGAGGGCCTCTGTGGCAGGTTCCTAACTTGTTTCCTGTTTTTCTTCTTCTGATGTCCATCCTCTTTGCCTTACGGGATAGGGATTGAGCATTTTAGTCAGGATCCTCCCTCTTGATTAGTTTCTTTAGATGTACAGATTTTAGTAGGTTTATTCTATATCTATATGAGTGAGTATATACCGTATGCCAAGAATTCTTAAGTTGTGTTTATCATTTTAATGTTATATAATATATATATATATATATATATATATATATATATATATATATATATATACTCTAAATGCTTGCTGAATAATGGTGTTTCAATATCTTTCCCACATTTCAACTGAATTATTTTGAGGCCTAAATCTAAACATAATTCTTATCAATATTTGGAGGTTTTACTTGTTTTTAATGTTTTTTAATATGTGGTTTTATTTTCTTATTTAACAGTGTGTACACAGTCTCTTACATCAGAGTCATCATATTTGGGTCTCTAACAAAGTAATGAAAAACAGTAAACAGTACTAATAATGTTAATGACTAAAATGAAAGTAACTGAGTGCATTGTACAATGATCTCAGATGCTCTTTTCAGACAGGACATTTTATGATGAAAATTTTTTCATGAGGCACGAAATGCCTGTTAAGCTTAAGGCTTGTTTACATTTTCTTGAAAACAAGGTTCAAGATGCATCCTGAAGTCATAACATCAAATGATGTACAGAGAGGACATAATCACCTTTGAAGATATGGTCTCTTAGGGATAAGTATGGTAGGATTCAAAGCTCAGGACACATTCTGGGGATATGACTCATTCTGAGGTTAACTTCACATAAAAAGCTAATGAAAATATAGATTCTTCCCAGAAGATGAATATGTACATAAAACCAACTACATATAAAGCAGGTACAGAGTAAATGTCAGGAGAGGGACCAGGTTAAAAACTAACACCAATTAAGTATCACCATTGCTGTATCTGGAATTTCCACCTTATTTGGAATGCAGAGACAAGAAGACTGTTAACCTCTGTATTTAAGGCAGTGCATCTGCATAAAGAAAAGCAATGTTTCATTCTCCTGTTCCTTTTTTTTTCCTCCCCTTCCTCCTCCTTCCTTACCTCCTATATGTGAAGCAAATGTTCTACCTCTGAGTTGTATTCCTACCTTCTGTACAAAAACAGGCAGAAACAGATAGTCTTTGGATATAATAAAGCCAGATGCTAAACCTCACTAAAGCTTAAAGGAAGTAACTTGTTATGGGATAAATTAAAGAGAACACAGAGAAGGCAACAGGCATAGAGGAGGCTGTCCTAGTAACAGCAGTAACAGAACAACATAAAAAGACTTCAGGAAATGTTTTTTACAGATGGCACAATGGCTGGCATTAACAAATAAATGGCTACATGCTTCCATCCTTTAGGTGGGAATTCTGTATTACTATCAGATTATGAAGACTTTGTTAAAGGAATTTACTGTTTAAAAGGTTAATTGTCCTTCCACAGATAGTTACTGTGAATTAGGTACCCAATACTGTGCTAAGTCCTGAACACACAGAAAATGATTCATGAAAACACCATTCTTTCTCTATAAGCTTACAGCCTTGTGGGGTAATCCACCATAAACAAACTTATAGACCATGCAAAGAAATGTATACGTCACTATAAATTCCACTATGAAACCTAACGGAAAGCAAGAGGTACCTAACACCCCAGAAAAGATAAAGAACTTACATATTCAAAGGCTGAGAGATGAGAGCATTTTAGTTCAGTAGGGGAAATGAAAGAAGGTGAATTTGTTTGCAGTATACTAGGGAAGAAGAAAGGAATGATAATAATAATGAATAATGATAATAATAATAATAATAATAATAGATTAAAGTGGGATGGTAGCCATCCCTCTCTGCTGCTGCTGTTATTTTCATCCTTGCACCCTCTCATGTGCCTCTGTGCCTTCTAGTGGTGATGGGAGGCAACTTCTCCATCATTTCTCTCTGGAACTGTTGCAGAGGCTGCAGGGCTGGTGGCCCCAGGGAGAGCCCATGAGGGGGAGGCTTGGGCAGGTGACTCCAGGAAGTGACCATGCTTCCTCAACATTGTTCCAGGTGGAACTCGGAACCTTGGTTGCCAGGTAACCAGACGCCAGCAGCAGCAACAGCTGCCTGGACAGACCAGCTGGTCCAGAGGAGCTGGAGAGATGATTCTGTTCTGCATCCAGACTTCCAGGATCTCAGGTCTCTTGGAAGTCAGCGGTGGTCGCCTGGGCCGCTGCTGGAGACATATGGTGCGCTCACTGACACGTTTCTGGCCTGTTCCCCACCGGGAGACCAAGGTAACCAAGGCCGCTATGTGGTGGGGGAGCTTTCTGGTCCACTCCCACCCCCTATCCACCGTGGTCGCGGCCTGGGCAAGTGTTCCTGTTGGGTCACTGAGGAACACTTTTTGCAAGCCCGCACGGTGTAGGCAAAGGGGTCATTGGTGCCCCTCGGGGTTTGAACATGTCACGCCTCCCTCCTGCCCTGGTCCTTTCTCAGAGAGAAAGGAAGTGAGCCTTCCAGCATGGTATCCCCATTGCTCAGCAATGATGGCGTGAACTTCGTGGAGCAGATGATCCCCTATTTGCCCACCACTCTTTCTGGCCCTTTATCCAAAGTTTGCGACCACAGGAGTGGTTCTGGACCTGATCCTGAAAAGGCAGTTGAGCGGCTCCGCCAGGGATGCAGCCCTCAGACCTCCTCCTGCTGTTTCCTAGGGCCTGTGCCCACACAGAACCAGGACGACTGAGTAGCAGCAGCCTAGGTGCCGGGCCTAGCCCTTTAAAGTGACATGTCCATACATGGTCGATTGGGACGGAGGTGGGGCTCTAGCAGGTGCCATTCTCCTTCCCCAGGGAGTGTCACACACCACCTTTTCTCAAGCCCTGAGCGTCCTTTCCCTGTTTGTGTAAAGGATTCTGGACCCCATCTGCAGTGTTTGTTATGGATGGAGCCCCCAGCACCCCCAAACCCCTTCCTGGGAAGATTCTAATAGTTCCTTCTAGATGTCTGGGTTTGTTGAGGACACGGGACCTTAGGGGTGACACCCCCGTGGACTGTCACAGGTATAAATCCTTCAGGCCTGACTATGAGGAGGATTAGCAGACAAAGACATGAGTGGGCTTGGGGTGGAGGGGAGGTGAGAGGGGGCGTTTGGGGCCAGGGGTGGAGGACCAATAATGGCCAGGAGCCTCACCTTTGGGGTTCTCTCCTAGGGACTGTCCCACGACCTTGCCTGCTGGTAGAGGACAGAGGTTTCCCACAGGGCTCCTGGGTTTTGAGCAGCAGAGGGAGGGACAAGAGAGGAAGGGCCATGGGGACACCAATGCCCTGCCCACAGCCCTGAAGTGAGGCCAGGCTCCCGACCCCGTGTCCCTCTGCCCTGCTCTTACCCACAGGGCCATCTTATCATTCTTGTCCCAGTGGCTGCAGAAATTCCCCCAGTTTTTCTGTGGGGCCCGGACCTGGCTATCATGAGGTGGCTGCTGGGCTATGCCAGGATCCATGAGCCCACTGCAGAGTTGGACTGCCAATCTGGGGATATCCTCTGGGCAATAGATAAGCCCGGGATAAGCTGAAGTCCAAGGAGGAGGAGAAAGAGGAGGATGATTAGGAAGAGGGTGTGGACCCGGGAGGGTGCCTGGTGAGCCAGCAGCTGATTACAACCCGTGTCCCACAGGGGAAGTGTCCTGAAGCTCTGGCCAATGAAGCAGAACAGGATGTCTGTCAGCTTAACCGTTCTGTGGGTAGGAAAGGGACTGTGCTTTCCCTGGCATGGAGAGGCCATCTTGGGCTAGCTCACCCCATTCTGTGTGCCTTCAGGCTGCTCCCTATCCCGGATGACGGCTCACCCCTTTCTGTGCTCAGATCCTGGGCTACTTGGGGTCTCAACTGCAGAGCTGCCCATGCAAGAGGCCTTGGTGGCCCAGGAGACATGGAGACTGGTTCAGGGGCAGATGCTCGGCCCCAAGAGGATGCTGAGCTCCTGGATCCCATGGCTGTGGGACCCTAGTCTTGCCAGAAGCTGGACCAGTGCAACCTCCGGCTTTAGCATCTGAGGATGCAGAGTTCCTTGTGGACTTGGTGGATGAGCTACTGTTTCTTTCCACTGTGGTGCACTTGGAGGCACCTGATCTCCTGTCCTAGCTGCCCAAGGTAGGCAAATAGTTAGTACAATCACCAGCTGAGCTGCACCCAGCCCTGCTCCCCTTAGAAAAAAAGATTCCCTTTATTTTGTATATTTTTAAATTGCTGTTTTTCACTGTTGCGTTATTGTTGTTGGTTTCATTTTATTATTAAAAAGGTGTTGCTTACTCAACTTAAGTGATGTATTCGGAGATAGCGCCTTCCCATCTGCCCACCGTATGTGGAGCCATTCCTGGGCTGTGGTCCTTGATGAGCCAAGGGGTATGGAGCCTGTTTTTTGTTGAGAGTTTCCTGAGAGTTCGGAATGTACATCCATCCATAGAAGATGCTGCCAGGTGTGTAGTTGGTGTCCAGGGGGTCTACTGGGATAGATTGAGCCCCAGAAAAAAAAAAAAGCCCAACAGGGCAAGTGCTTGACAGCAGACTTTTGGGGCCACAGCTGGGACAAGAGCTAGGCTCTGAGGACCAGGACCAGGAACAGTACCAGGACCCAGCTCTGTGGACATTATCCCTGAGGGGGAAAAAAACTATAATTTGAGATACAGAGTACATTTTGGGGGATCATTTAAATACATGATATTTCTACATAGCCATGCCTGTTTTAGAACTCAGTCTTTGGAGCTGGGCATGATGGCACACACCTGTAATCCCAGCACTCAGGGAAGAAGAGACTTGAATTTGAGGCATGCCAGGTCTACAAAGTAAGTCTAGAACAGCCAAGACTACACAAGGAAATTCTGTCTAAAAAACAAACAAATGAATGAACAAACACAAAAGAGAGCTCACTGTGTGGACCAAGCTGACCATAATCTATTCAATTCTTTGCATCAGAAAAATACCTATCACCAAGTGAAAATGCATTATATCAATAGTAGCCACCAAAGAATATCAGAATGATCTAATAAACTTTTGTGATTGGATTTGATACACATACAGCAAACTTCAATAACTACTCCATTGTTTCTAATTATAGAACACAACCACAATTGGTGACCTCCTCCATTACATTATAAGTGAACATGGTAAATAATTTACTTCATCCAAGGACATGTTTCTTTTCATGATTAGATTCTTAGGGTGTACAGATATTAGCACGTTTATCCTGTATTATATGTCTAATACCCACTTATGAGAGAGTATATACCCTGTGTGTCTTTCTGCTTCTGGGATACCTCACTTAGGGTGATCTTTTATAGATCCCACCATTTGCCTGCCAATTTCATGATTTCCTTACTTTTAAATGCTGAGTAGTGTTCCCTTGTGTAAATGTATCACAATTTCTGTATCCATTCCTCAACTGAGTGGCACCTGGGTTGTTTGCAGCTTCTGGCTGTTACAATTTAACAGCTACAGACATGGTTGAACAAATGTCCTTGTTGTATACTTGATCAAATTTTGGATATATGCTTAGGAGTAGTATAGTTGGATCTTGAGGTAGCACTATTCCTAATTTTCTGAGAAACTGCCAGATTGATTTCCAAAGTGGTTGTACAAGTCTACATCACCACCAGAAGTGGAGGAGTGTTCCCCTTCCACACATCTTCTCCAGCATGTGTTGTCACTTGAGTTTTTATCTTATCCATTCTGATAAGTGTAATGTGATATCCCAGGGTCATTTGAATTTGTATTTCCATGATGACCAAGGAAGAGGGGACAGGAGTTCCACAAGGAGAGCAACAGATGAAAAAATACTGGACACTGGGGTATTTTTTGAGACCAAAAACCATGCATTTTCCAACCAAAGACCATGCATTGAAATAACCTAGAATTTCTTCAATTCCTGTCCAGATATATTCCATGGCAGCTCAGTCTCCAAGTGAGTTCCCTAGTAATGGGAACAGGAACTGTCTCTGATATGAACTCAGTGTCTGGCTCTTTGGTCACCTCCCCTTGATTGGGGAGCAGACCACAGAGGAGGACAATGCAGACATTTCTGATGAGATCTGATAGGATAGGGTCAGATGGAAGTGGAGGAGGACCTTCCCTATCAGTGGACTTGGGATCAGAAATGAGAGGAAGTAAGGAGGTTGGGTAAAAGAGGGGATGAAGGATGGAGCCATAGCATGGATACAATGTGAATAAACTGTAATTTACAAAAACATAATTTTTTAAAAGTGAAAAAAAAAAAGAAACCTTCAGATACTAGAAGATTTTTGTTTACATACCAGGATGTTGTTTTTTGAGAAAAGAGATTTTCTGTATGGCCTTGACTGACCTGTCATGCTTTCTAGACCAGGCAGGCCTTAAACTAACACAGATCCATTTCTCTCTGCCAGTCATAGTGCTAGTCTTAGAGGCATTTGCCAACAATCCCGGCTTTGAGTTTTTTAATTTAATTTAATGTTTTATTTTTGAGACATGATGTCTCAGTGCATCATTGCCAGTCCAGGACTCTCTTTGTAAACCAGGCTGACCTTGAAGTCATAGAGACCTTCCTTCATCTGCCTCTCAAGTGCTGGGACTAAGGATGTGTGTCACCATGCCTCATAAGACTTTATTATAGCCTAGTCACACTATGTGATTTCAGACATATCTAGCCACACATCTAGTCTGTTTTTTAGACAAGGTTAATCTCTGTAGCCATGCATGTCCTGGGCTTTCTTTGTAAACCAGGGTGATATTGAACTTACACAGCAGCATGCTTGTGTCTCCTAGAGAGACGGGATTAGAGATATGTGCCACAAAGCCTGGCTCAGAATTTTATTTCAATCATATATATATATATATATATATATATATATATATATATATGATTAAAACATAAATTAAAACATTATTTTGTTTTCATCATATATATACATATATATGATATATATGGATATGATTAAAACAAAATGTATATATAACATATTTATTAAATATATTGGTTTATATTACTATATTTAGTAAGAATATATTAATTATACATATGAATATTTTGGTATTTTGAGAGAGGTTTTCTCCTTTAAGCCCTGGCTATCTTGGACTAGATCTGTAGACCATCCTGACCTTGAACTCACAGAGACTGGCCTGCTTCTGCCTGGCAGAGTGCTGGGATTAAAGGCCTATGCCAACACTTAGTATTTAGGCACCTGCTTCTGTCTTTCCTAGCAACCTGTGATGTCATTATGTGTCGACAGCCAGGGAGGGCAGGTGTGGTTACTTTGCTCCTTAAAAGGATCTGCTTGCCCACTTTGTCTCTCTCTTGGCCTCTCTAGCCCTCTTGCTATTGCCTTCTTGCCCTCCCCCTTTCTCTGTTGGGGTGCCCCTCTCTCTCTCTCTCTTCCCCCTATCATGTCCTGCTCTCTCCTTCTCTGTCTCTCTTCATTTCCATCTGAGAGCCCACCCAAGAATGCAAACATCAGTAAAAGTAAAACAGCTGTGACTATTCCCATCCTTGAATTAAAGCCAGAGGCACATAGCTCTCGAACGGTAGGATGTACTGCTCTGAGATAGCCTTGAATTTAAGCCCGAGGCAGATAGCTCTCAAAGGGCAGGATGAACTGCTCTGAGATAGTTTTTTTAAAAAATAAGGGCAGGGTGAATTTTTTTGAGAAAACTCACAAATGGCCAAAAACTGCAAACAACTAGCTGTAAACTATCTTCATGCTATTCTTGCTGACCACTCAATGTATAGAGCAAAAGTGGCCAGATTTTTAAGTATAAAACCTTGTGCTTTGCATGGTCGGGGTCGTCTCCTGTCTTTAGAGGGGCAACCCTATCACGATTTGAATAAAACTCTTGCTTTTGCATCAAGTTGTGGTCAGTAAGTGTTCCTTGGAAGGGCACAATCCTGAGCTCCTGAGCAGTGAGACTCCAGGTCTTACAACGTGAAACTAAAAAGTTTTTGCAATCCATTCCTTAATGATGAAGCAGCTTATAAAATGGGAAACATCTTTACCAGCTACGCAACACACAGGTTTATAGGTAGACCATTCAAAGAAGTCATGAAATGTAAACATGAAGAAACAAACAAACAATCTAGAAAAGATCATCCAGAGTGAGGTGTCCCGGAATCAGAAAGACATACATGGTATACACTCACTTTTAAGTGGAGGCTAGACCTATAAGATAGGATAAACATACTAAAATCTGTACACCTAAAGAAGATAAATGAGAAAGAGGACCTGGGTTAAGATGATCAATCCTCACTTAGAAAGACCAATGGGATGGATAAAGGCAAAAACAAGAAACAGGACAGAAGCCTGCTCCAGAGGACCAATGAAAGACTCTACCTAGCAGTGTATCAAAGCAGATGCTGAGACTCATATGCAAACCTTGCGCAGAGCACAGGGAATCATATAAAAAAGGGGGAGTTAGTGTGACCTGGAGAGGGCAGGAACTCCACAAGGACCAAATATATCAGGGCACAGGGGTCTTTTATGAGACTGTTTCTCCAACCAAGGACCATGTATGCATATAACCTAGCACCCCTGCTCAAATATATCCCATGTCAGCTCTGTATCTAAGTGGGTACCATACTAAGTGGAACAGGGACTATTTTGGACATGAACTCAATGGCTGGCTCTTTGACCTCCCCTCACCCAAGGGAGGATCAGACTTGCTAGGCCACAGAGGAGGACATTGCAGCCTGTCCTGATGATACCTGATAAGCTAAAGTCCGAACAGGAGGAGGCCCTCCCCTATCAGTGGACTTGGAAAGGGGTAGGGAGGAGATGAGAGGGTGGGTGGGATAGGGAGGGAATGAGGGACTGGGATACAGCTGGGATACAAAGTTAATAAACTGTAACTCATATTAAAAATTAAAAAATTTAAAAAGTAGGACATAAAACAAAGTTCCTAAAGATGAAACACAAAATGCTGTTTTCTGTTTCTTTGAAAACAGGATTTTTTTTCTGAATAATTTTGGCTGTCCCAGGCTCTTTTTATAGAACAGCCTGTGCTTGAACTCACAGAGATCCACCTACCATTACCTTCCTGAGTGCTAGGAATGCAGGAGCTCACCAATAGCCTGAGATGCTGACAGTTTATTTTGTTTTAGCATTTTATTCTTCTTGTTCTTTCATGCACTACATCTTAAATGCAGTTTCCTCTTCCTCCACTCCTCCCAGCCACAATCTATCCACCTCTACTCTGCCCACCTCACATCTCCTTCAGATCCACTGCTCCTTTATTTTCAATGAAAAAAAAAAATCTGGTGGCCTAACAAGTTGCAAAAAGATTAGGAATAATCCCTCACATCAGAGTTGGTCAAAGCAATACACGAGGAGAGAAAGTATAGGGAGAGCAGGAAAAAGAGTTAGAGACACCCCCGTTCTCACTGTTGGAAGTCCCTCAGCGACATGAGGATAATAATCATAAGGTATATGCCAACAACCTAGGTCACAAGTCTCATAGCATGTTTATGTTTTTGTCCTTCAGACTCTGTGATCCCCTATGAGCCCAATTGACTCAGTGGGCCATGCTCTTGTTGTGTCCTTGATATCTCTGGTTCCTACAATACGTATTTCCTCGTTTCTGGGGTTCCCCTGGGTACATCATTGTGTTTGGCTGTGGGTCGCTGCATCTACTCCCATCAGATGCCGGGTGATGTCTCTCTGATGACAACTGGGCTAGGCACTCATCTAAGATTATAGCAGAGTATCTTTTATTGACATTTTTTTGCCTGTCATGTTTACAGATATTGTGTGTCTCTAGGCTATCTTGACTCTGGTTCATGGTCATCCAGGCAGTGTCAGGCATGGACTTCCTCTCATGGTGTGGGCCTCAGTGTGTTTTCTGGAGTGTATTTAATATTATTGGGTTAGGGTTTTCCTTCTAGTATGTTCTGTAGGGCTGGATGGCTGCATATATCCTGGGTATAGTAGTCTGGGTTGGCATCGGTGGTCTCTTAGTTTCTGCATGATATCCATCCAAACACTTCTGGATTTTATAATCTCTGCTGAGAATTCTAGTGTGATTCTGATAGGTGTACTTATTAGTTGAATGATGTTTTGGTATTAGCAGTGTCATGCATAGAACAGTTAATTTTCATGATGTCATCCCCATATAAAATAGAATCTCCGTAACCTATGAAAATGAAAAATAAACACACTTTAATGTGTGTTGAGGGAATTAAGACAAAGAAGGGACTAATTTGAGGTAAAAATAAACTATATATAAATGCTGCAAAAATTAAAATACTTGTAATTCAATTATGATATTTTAGAATGCAACTGCATCAAAAAAGTTAACTCCTGGTCCATCAATATACCCAAAAATTTATGTAGCATTTTGACTTTGCATGATGATGAATATTTTTTTCTATAACTCCTCATATGTCAGTGACTATTGTTTAAGTGATTTCTGAATGAATTACATGACATTATTAAAAGCAGAAAATTTGGTAGTTCTATATGAAAGATGATTATATGCATAGTTTATTTTCCCTCTAAATTTCTCTTTATAGGAAAGGATTTATGAGAATGATTTACAATCTGTGAGTCAATTAATTCAACAGTGGATGGCTAAAAATGGAAAATCGAGGAATCTATCAGTGGCTTAGTCCATGAGGCTGGTTGGCGCAACTCACCTTCAAATACACTGAAATCCTCTAGAAGAAGGTTCATATCTCCTCTTTACATTAACTTCCAAATGAAAAGAATAACCAGGTCATAGCAATGCCTAAAAATAATTTAATGACGCAGAGTACAATAGCAGACAAATTACATATTTATCCTGATCATAATTGAAGCTATAATTATATAACTGTCCTTCAAAAACCGTCCAGGTTAGAAACAACAAAGTCCAGGTTAGAAACAACTCTCCACCGCCACTGGACCACTCCACAACACCTCCCTCGTAGGGCAACCCACATTAAGCATAAGAATTCACCTCCCACCTGCTACGTGTATGCAGGGTCCCTAGGTCCAGACCAAGCATGCTCCTTATTTGATGGCTCAGTCTCTGCAAGACTCCTGGGGGCTGGGTCAGCTGTTTCTGTTGGTCTTCTTGTGAGGTTCCTCACACCTCCAGGGCATTCCATCTTTTCCCCAAAACTTACTCAGGATCCCTAGAGCTCTGCACCTTTCTTAGGTACAAGTCTGAGCATCTGTCCAAGCTCATTTCTGGCTGGAGTCTCTGAGACAATGGTCAGGTTAGGGTCCAGGCAACGGGGTTTTACAGTCCCAATTCTGGGCATTCTCAATGTGGTCAAATATCGTCCAACAGAGCCTGATATTCTTCTTCCGTGAGAGGAGCCTCGAGTGTTGGTTCGATCTGCTCCCATGGTACATCTGGGTCCAGAGCGGCTGGTCCATGTTCCTCTTCCACTGTTCTCACCGGATGCTCCAGGAAGAGCTGGACAGGGCAGGAGTCGCTGGCTTCTGGGTAGGCCTCTGTGAAGAAGGTGAGCTCGGGTCTTGACATCAAGGCTTCTGCACACTGGCCTCCTGCAGAACCCTATGTCAACAAGCTGTCCCAGGAAGCCTCCTGCTCAATGCAACACGATGCTCCAGGAGCCCTTTCCAGGCCAGGAGAGGCAGGCAGGTCCTCACCTTTAGCTGTGCTGCCTCCAGCGTGGCCTTTCTGCCTGGCCTTTCTGTTCTGGAACCATATGTGGACGGTGTCCTCAGGCAAACCTGTGCTCAGTGCCAGTTGCACCCTCGTGGCATAGTCTGGAGATGGAGAGATCTCAAAAGCTTGCACTAGCATGCTGATCTGTGCTGGACTAAGCCGCGTTCGAGGCCTTCTCCGTTCTGAGGGCAGGCCTCTTGCTTGTTGTACCCTGGCGACAAGCTTTTCAGGAGGCTGTTGGGAGGCTTCATGGCTGGAGCCTGCGGTGGTCTGCTTTGAGGTCTTCCTCGACATGCCAGTTCTAGTTCTGCGGTTTTGAAACCACACGCGGATGGAGGACTCTGGAACTCCGAATTCCCTGGCCAGTTCCTGCCTGGTCCTGAAGCTCGGGTAAGGTGTCTTGGCGAAAACTAAGAGCAAGACCTCCTTCTGCTTGGCCTGCCAAACAGTCTTTTGACGCCGGGATGTCTTTGTCTTACTTCAGCCACCCACATCTGCCTGATCTTCCATCCTGCCGAGGACACTTTGACAGGAGTTCTTCCTCTCCTCTCCAGTGTGTACTGAGAACAACACCCAGGAAAGTGCAGACTATGGCAAATGCGTAAAGGGGTCTGCTGCTCACCCTTAAATACCGACCTGCGGCCCCACCCACTCCCTCGAGGCCTCCAATTAGAGGCCAAACCGTGGAATGCTCTTCTGCTTCCAAACTGTGAAACCCTTCCTTCCTCCTGCGTATTTTCCCATATCCCACCCTAAAGCAGCCTTTCCAGAACCAGTTTGCCTTGCGTTTTACCCAAATTCCACTGCTTGGCTCACAGTACACACCTGTGTTGGCCCACAAGGAGTTTGATGGGAGAGTCTAAGGCACGGCTTCTGATGATCAGGCAAGGAGAAGGGGCAGAAGCCAGGAGCAGTCTTTGCCTACTTTAACAAGGTCATTCATTCAGCTCTGGCTGATGCTCAAAGAGGAACGTGGCTAGAACAGATCTTGGATTCTGCATGTGCCGTCTGCCTTAAGTTCCTTTCAGCTTCAGTCTCCCAGTGTATGATTTCAACAATCTAAATATGGTTAGGACCGTGCAAGTGCAAACATTTGGGCAGAAGAGGAGACTTATCCTGCAGAAAGACTCCTGGATTGATTTCTGAATTTCTCCTTCAGTGGCAGGCCACAGAAAGCGTCAACTTCCCTCTTGGACCCTCTGGTTTCACCTATTTGATCCACCATACACTTTGTCCGTGTAGAAGGCAATCTCCCACAGCCTTTCTTGAATGTCTGATGGAGGCATACAGCTGGTTTACAACCTATGACCCTACCTCAGAGGAGTGTAAGCCAATGGTGACTATAATCTTTATAGACAAGTCAGCCAGAGATATTTGTAGAAAGCTCCAGAAAATAAAGCGTTTACAGGACAAGTCTTTGAAGGATTTAGTGCAGGTGGCAGAAAAGGTTTTAGATAGCTGGGAGATGGAAGAAGAGAAAGAGGAAAGAAAGCAGAAAGAGCAGGAAGTGAGAGAAAGAGAAAGGAAAAGAGGCAAGACAGAAAGTTGACTAAGATCCTGGCCACTGTAGTGCAGTCATAATGATAGGGAGAGAGTTCCTGGAAATCAGAGGGGCCCTCTGTCTCAGGAATAGTATGCCTATTGCAAGGAGAAAGGACACTGGATCAAGAATTGTCCCAAAAGAAAATTGAAGACCTACACTGGGACCTGGCACACTTCTGGGCCACCAATCCCCAGGTAACTCTTTTCCGATATGTGGATGATATACTATTAGCTGCAGATTATAAAGAAACCTTACTTGAAGCCACAGATCAGCTGTTGCAAGAGCTGGGTGACCTCGGCTATAGACTGTCGGTGAAAAATGCTCATCTCTGCAGGAAACAGCTCAGTTAAGAGGTGGCTATCAGAGGCTAGAAAAGAGACTGTATTTCATATTCCCCCTTCATGGACTACTGAACAACTGAGGGAAATTTTAGGTAAAGAAGTATTTGCCAAGATGGCAGCCCCTCTGTATCCCCTTACAAAGGGCATTGACTCTTTCATCTGGGGAAAGGATGAACAAGCTGCATTTGATAATATCAAACAAGCCTTAATGTCTGCCCCAGCTTTGGTACTCAGATTGTGACCAAAACCTTCCATCTCTATGTGGCCGAGAATCAGGGAATGGCCAACAGATGCTAACACAGTAAATTGGACCCTGGAAGAGACTAGTAGCCTATCTATCCAAAAAACTTGATTCAGCAGCAGCAGGATGGCCAACCTGCCTGTGAATAATAGCAGCAGTGGCGGCACTAGTAAACGATGCAGACAAACTGACTGTGGGACAGGACCTCGCCATCTATGCTCCTCTTGCCCCTGAGAGTGTCATAAGGCAGCCACCTGATTACTGGCTCATGATTGGAAGTTACATTGTGCTTATAGACCCCAAAGTTCAGGACAGGTAGAGAGAATGAATAGAACTCTCAAAGAGACTCTTACCAAATTGACCATGGAGACTGATGGTGACTGTGCAGTGATCCTTCCATTGGCCCTCTTTAGAGTCAGAAATACTCCCTCCCAACTAGGCTCAACTCCCTTTGAACTACTATATAGGGTTCCTGCTCCCCTGACTCTTCTTGGGGACCCTGTTTACATAACTAGTGGTAACTCTGACTTGTTGTCCAGGCTGAAAGGACTGCAACTTATTCAGAAAGAGATTTGGAGCAAGGTTGGCAGTGCATATGGGCCTGCATCCTTAGAGGTGCCCCATCAGTTCCAGGTTGGAGATCTAGTGTACGTGTGATGACACTGCAGCCAGAACCTGGAACCTCGGTGGAAGGGTCCTTATTGTGTCCTGCTCATCACCCCAACAGCTGTCAAAGTAGAGGATATTGCAGCTTGGATCCATGGGTAACAAGTCAAGCCTGCTCTTCATCAACCTGCTGACACCTGGAAAGTCCAAGCCTCCAGCAACCTGTTAAAACTGAAACTCATCAGGGACAATGAACTCTTTGACCAGTAAAGTAGACAGACAATGGTACCTCTGGGTGGTGCTGTTTGTACTCAGTTGGGTAACTATTGATTGGAGCTTTGATGATCCTCACCAGGCTCACAAGGCTCTGGAAGCAATGTATGGTAAACCCTGTGATTGCAAGGGTGGGGTGATGAATGGCAGAGCCTTACTAAATGGTGAGATTTGGAACCCCAACAAGGCTTATGCTCAAGTTGAGTGTGGTGATACATGGGCATATACAGCCCTACAACCTTCAGGGAGCACCCCAAGTTTAGAATGGCATTGTGTAACCAAGCCTAAAATGGTTCCTTATGTGAATGGGTGCCCCAGGCCTTGCACTTGTGATACCTATCAACACACTGTGCACAGCAGTTGCTATAGAGTTGTGCAACAATGTATTGGAAAAGATAACATCACCTATTTCACTGCCATATTGAACCAAGTCAGGGAGGAGATGAGGATAGACGATTGGTCCCACAATGTGCCAACAGGAGGCCATGGATATAAATTACTCCAAGCCCCTTGTTTGGTGACGGTAGGGAAGCCTGTATGCTGAAGAAAGGTACCTCTCATTCACCTTTCAGATGGAAGAGGGCTGCAGGATCAGGGCAGACAAGAACAGGTTAAACAATGCATTGGAGAGTTAATTGAAAAAAAGAATACTCATCCCTCAATTACCACCCTTTGGTTCTTTCTGATAGTAGAGGGAACATTATTTTAGACCCCCAGATTGTAGTTGTTATTACTGCCACCCATAGCCTCCTAAATGACACCAATCCTTTGCTTACAAGTGACTGGTGGCTCCACCTCTGACAACGGCAGCCTGTTCCTCTGGAGCTCCCCCATCTAATGCCACTTATTCCACTGCTGAGGGGTCCTGACACTCAGCACCCCCTATGAGAGTGCAACCTCTCTTCAACCAAAATGTTACCTGTTTGACAAAACCCTACAAAAATGATAGCTCAGATCTACCTGTAGGGGATGCTACCTTTACCATATGTGATTCAACAATTGACATCTCCACAGCTCTCTGCCCTGACAATAACACTGTTTTCTTATGCAGGAATAATAAAGCCTATACGTTCTTGCCCACAGATTGGACTGGGACCTGTGTACAGGCAACTCCCTGATATTATCATCATTCCAGGGGATGAGCCAGTCCCAATCCCCAGCTTTGACTTAATGGCTGGAAGAACGAAGAAAGCCATTCAGTTCATTCCTTTGTTAGTGGGAATTGGGCTGACTGCTTCCATAGGCGCTGGGTCAGCTGGTTTGGGTGTTTTATTTTATAAATACAAGAAACTGTCCCAACAGTAAATTAGTGGTGTACAATTGCTTTTGAGCACCATCAATGACCTCCAAGACAAGCTCAATTCCTTAGCAGAAGTAGTTCTCCAGACCCAGAGGGGATTGGACCTCCTTACGGATGAAAAAGAAGGAATCTGCTTAGCCCTACAGGAGAAATACTGTTTTTACACTAATAAATCAGGCATTGTTAAAGGAAAGATTAAGAAATTACAAAAAGATCTTGAAAAAAAGAGATGAGAATTAAAAGAATCTCCCTTTTGGAATGGGTTTAATGGTATGCTCCCCTATGTGCTTCTCTTACTGGGACCTTTTGCTACCCTTTTGCTCCTTGTCACAATAGTACCCTGTATTGTTAACTGATTACTCACCTTCGTCAGGGAATGTGTAAGTGTGGTTCAGGTCCTGATGCTCCAGAGGCAGTATCAATCTCTCCCTGAGATTGATCCACAATTTTAGGGTTAAAATTGGAGCACAAAGAAAAGGGGGGATGAGAGCCCACCTGAGAATGAAAACAACTCTAAAAGAAAAACAGCTGTTACTATTCCCATTCTTGAATTTAAAGCCAGAGGCATATGGCTCTCAAATGTGAAGATGAACTGCTCTGAGATAGCCTTGAATTGAAGCCAGAGGCAGGTAGCTCTTGAAGGGCAGGGTGAGTTGTTTTGAGAAAACTCACAAATGGCCAAAAACTGCAAACAACTAGGCATAAACTATCTTCATGCTATTCTTGCTGACCAATCAATTTATAGAGCAAAATTGGCCAGATTTTTAAGTATAAAAACCCTGTGCTTTGCATGCTTGGGGTCATTTCCTGCCTTTTGAGAGGTGACCCTATCATGATTGAAATAAAAGAAAAAAGCTCTTGATTTTGCATCGAGTTGTGGTCTGTGGGAATTCCTGAGATGGGTGCGATATTGAACTCCTGAGCTGTAAGACCCCATGTCTTTTACAGGATAAATATAAAAGAGGGAAGTGGGTGAAATAACAGTAAATTTTTGAAAGAGTTTTAAGCAATCATACTGTGAATTATCTACATAAATCCCTATAATACATGTAAGTATATGCATGAATATAAACATGTTGCAACCTAAATACTTTTAATAATGCACATAGATACATATAGTTCAACACTGACCAATGAAGCTTTTCCTTGAACCACAATCATGACTGAAAACCACAACCAATGACAAGGCAGAATTCTGGAGAACAGTCACATCTGATACATCTACAAAACAATTCCCAGATCTAAGACTCAGTGATCATGCATAACAGGATGTAAAAAAAAAAAATTATATAAGGCAGAGAATAAGAGTATTGTCTTGTAATGTGTCTCCTAATAATACCAGAAGCTACACCCATAAGATGGACCAATATAAAAAAAAAAAATAAAGAAAAAAAAGGCTTACCAATATACCTGTATAAAAACGAACTAAAAATTGAAAATGCTAATAGACATGCAAAAGTGGTCTAGGAAGAAACCATTGTCCTTAATCCTATGCAAAAATCTGCAGGGAAGGAATAAATGCCGAGAGAATGAGAAAAAAAAAAAATCTTTCCAGGAAAGAGCATAAAATCATTTAGTTATCTAATACCAAGCAATCAACCCTGAAAACATGCATGGAGGTAACATTATTAAACTGAGCAACTTATATTAAGAGCATAATACCAATTTGAAAAAAGAAAATGAATTTGAAAGGGAACTAGGAGAGGTCTGTGGGAAGGTTTCGAGGGAAGAAAAGAGAAGGCACAAAATGATGTAATTAATAAATAACCTTAAAAATGAATTAAATATTAGATCTTTAGGTCATGATTTTAAAATGCATCACTATTGAATAGTATGCAAACATAAAACTTGCAGGTAGATAGATGGAACTAGAAAAAAAATCATGTTATATGAGGTAATCCAAACACAGAAAGACAAACTTCACATATTCTCTTTTCTAAGTTTCCCAGCTCTAAACTGAATATGTGTGCTCATATGTGAGTCTATATCCGGCAGTAATTAAAAAACCAAGAATGAAATAGTGACCATTTCCAAGGTGAGAATGGAAGTGGGGGGGGCAGTAGGAAGTAGAAAGGTATAGAGATGTGAAAGAGGAAATGCGAAAAACATGAAGGAGTTATAATAATTTCAGAGGTAAGACAGAAAGAAATACAAAAGGGAAGATGGTAAAATAACAGTAAGGATGTCTGAAAAAGTAATATGGAATCATACTAGTAACTATCTAAGATACGTACAATCCATGTAAGCTGCTGTATAAAACTAAACTTTAGTTTCAATGAAATTTTGCCATCTGTGATGACAAGTGTCCCTCCATCTAACAAAAACTCCAACACCAGGCATGAGAAGTCAACTTTTGAGTTACTGGGAAGGGTTTTCTAAAAGAATCCTCAAGAATCATATGCTACTACCTATCTGAACTGAAAACTACAGTCGATTTCCAGCCCGAAAAGATGTTGTTTGTTCGGTCTGAAATACCTGAAAATAACAGGATGCAGAATGAGGAACTAGGAAAATGAAGAGGTGCTGTGCTAATTCTTGAACTTTGAATTTCCACCAACTGCCAGCTTCTTGGAATATAACCTTATAGTTTTCCTCAAGTGCCTGCTTTTTCAACAGTACATAACACATTGAAGACATGGCATGTATGCTTGTGGGTTCTCGCGTCCCACTTAACATTCAGCACAGTCCTGCCAAAAGCTCCAATACCCGATCCACCCTCTTAGGAGCTGTCCAGGCTTTAAATCTATCTACCGCATTTCAGCTTCACTTCTAGCCACTCACGTTGTATTATAGGTGTCTCATAGACAAAGAGAGAGAGAGAGAGAGAGAGAGAGAGAGAGAGAGAGAGAGAGTACTGAACCAATGATGAAATGTCCCAGGCACGGAAATTCCTAAAGCCAAGCACTCCATCCTAAAGCCAAGCACTCCATATCCAGAGAACTACAAATAATCCCAGAGTGCATTGTGCCGGCTCTGTGAGAGCCTCTGTGAAAACTGCCTCAGAGCAAGGACTTCTGGGATTGTTTGTAGTAACATAGCCAGGTCTCACTATATCGTCGCTTTGCCGAGTCGCAGAAGCAGAAATACAATTCCCAGAATTCTGTATGTCCCGCATTACACCCTCACAAGCTATCCTCCTCCTCCCTACTTAGCCTAGAGCTCTGTCAGGACCCAGAAGTATCCCCCGGAAGCGCTTTCCCCGTCATCACAAAGCCCACAGTGTTTTCCCTGGTCCCTGGTTTTCTGTCAATGTCCCCGCCCTGTGCCCCTCGCAGTCTTCAGGATCAGGAGCCATTCGGAGCCAATTTGTGATGCCATCGCCCCGCCCCCTGGTACCGGAAGTAAACACACAGGGCGGCTGCACTTGTGTGCAGGAAAAAGGAGCGCTTTGAATTCTCCTGATCAGAGGAAGTCCAGCTGGTCACTGGTCCCTGGAGAAGGGATCCTGAGGTCCCTCCCCCTTTTTAAAATTAATTTTGAGTCGCCCAGTCAAAGGAGGACTAGTCTTGGGAAGGCAGAAACGCGCTCACATGGAAAATAAATGTCTTTTAAACATTAAAAAAATAACTGGAGGCAGGAGAGATGGCTCAGAGGTTAACAACGCTGGCTGCTCTTCTAGAGTTCCTGAGTTCAATTCCCAGCAACCACATGGTGGCTCACAGCCAGCTGTAATGGGATCTGGTGCCCTCTTCTGGTGCACAAGCAGAATGAATGAATGGATGAATGAATACATGGATGGATGAATCTTAAAAAAAAAAAAAAAAGCCGACCTTTGTCATCGCAACAGCCATCAGATACAGAGAATTCCTCTCTTATCAAGGTGCCAGGTTCCATCCCAGGGACCACACGGTGGCGCTCAAAACATCTGTCAAGGAATCTGGTGCCCTCTGGTGGAGCACACGTGTCACTTAATAACTAGCTTTATATATATGATGTTTTTATTTAATACTATGTATTTATTTCAATTTAATAAGAACAGACAAGGGCGTGTCTTGAGAGCAGGCTTCCCAGAGTCCTGTGGAGTCGGTACGCAGGAGGTATCTGTGCTAGATCAAAGCAGGGCCTGGGGCCCCCCACCTGTGTCCATCCTCCAGTGCTCTCCCCAACCTGATGGTAAGATTCTGTTGCTGAGGAAAACACCTTCACAAGTCATTGGACACAGCGAATCCCAGCTGGCATCTACCGAGAACCTTCACCCTTATAGACTGCTGTTTGAAATACTGGAACATACACTGCATGCCACCAGAAGAGAAAAGTACACACCAACCCAGCCATACACCCTTCACCCTCCAACAGTGACCTGCCTACAAGATTTGCTGGTGTGCTTGTGACATAAAGATCACGGAAGTGACCAACTAATATCTAGTTGGGTTTCAGGAGGCCCACTCCATGAGAAGGAACCTTGATCCAATATTGCTTGATTGGCCAGGAACCTGAGTCTACAGAGGCCAAGGACATAAGAGAAATCTAAATGCTAAGTTGTGCTAAAGGAGCATAACCATACTCACAGATTAGTGCCTTGCTAGGCCATCATTGGAAATTCCTCCTGCAGGAGATGGGAATAAATACAGAGACCCACATCCAGTCGATATGCAAACAATGAGAAGCCTTGGACCATTCCACTCTAAATGAGATGTCTGCAAGAAACCCTAAGCCCCTAAGGGCTCAAGAAACTCTGTGTGCAGAGTGTAAGCACCTGAGTGGAGGAAGGACACAAGGGTAACAAGGCCTTGTAAACACAGCAGGACTAACACACATATGAATACACCCTGACACACAAACTAGCTCTTCTTTCACTTTCCCTTGTTGGGGTTGCCTCGCCAGCCAAAGAGTATGTGTTCAGTCCTGATGCCACTTGATATGCTGGGGTGGGTGGGTGTGCACAATAGAGGCAGGGTGATCCCCTTCTCTGAAGAGCCAGGTGAGGGATGATAGGGGAAACAGGGAGGGTAGGACTGGGAGGAGAAGAGGGAGGGGTCTAAGACAGGGATGTAAAATGAATAAATAATAATTTAAAAAATAAAAATAAGAAATGAGGGGGCAGGAGAGATGGCACAGAGTTTTAAATCACAGACTGTTCTTCCAGAGGTGCTGAGCTCAATTCCCAGCACCCACATGGTGGCTCATAACAATCTATCCTGAGACCTGGCGCCCTCCTCTGGAGTGCAGACAGAATAGTGTACAAATAATAAACAAATCTTCCATAATAAAGAGAACTACACCATGAATCATAAATAATCTTTCCCTCTCTCAAAAAAGAACACTCATTCCCTTTTTTAATAGGGCTGGTCTCAGGAAGGCAGACAGAGATTACAAATCATTTTTAAAGACTATAACAAGAAGCCAGGTGTGATGTCGCATGCCTGTGACTGCCAGTGGGGCAAGCAGAGACTGGTGTGAGTTCCAGGCCATCTGGGTTTGCAAAATGAGTTCAGGATATGCAAGGCCACAAGAGAAACCCTCTCTCCAAAAGCAAGGGTTTGCACCCCTGCCAGTTCTTCACACTCACTTGTCTAGACATGTCCTAAGTCATAAAGTATGACTTCAACCAGGCTATAAGAAAGTCCTGCCAAGCACAGTGCACACACCTTTAATCCTAGCACTTGGGAGGCAGATGCAGGTAGATGTCTATGAGTATGTCTGTGAGTTCAAGGCCAGCCTGGTATACAAAGAGGCCTGGACAGCCAGGGCTACACAGAGAAACCCTGTCTCAAAAACCCAAATTAATAATAATAATGCTAATAATAATAAGATTGAAATAAAAAAATCAGAGCCTGGCCTGCTGGCACATTGCCAGGCCCAGGTTCCTTTCACAAGGAAGGCACACAGTAGAGTTTATGGGAAAAATAGCAGATGGAAGAAAGATTTGAAACTTCATTTTATTTCATTTTTAAACTGTCAGTTACATTAATTCTTAATGGATTTGAGAGACCAAAGACTTAAAAATCAGTGGCGATTGTTTAAAAATTTAAAGCAGAAGCATGAATAAAGGTTAGTAAGTTGGAAACATGTCCAGCCTCCTTCAAGGAAGAACTAGCCTTAATGCCCTGAGGGCACAAATTAGCCTTACTACATTCTTTCCTGCCCACTAATTATACAGTTGCTAGGAAACTGGCCTATAGGGCCAGGCCAGAACTGTTTGCACTCTTGCTGCCCAAAGTGGACCAACCATTTCAAAAGTCAGTTTCCATTTCACAATCACGTAACACCAAAGCATGTAAGTCCCTGCTTGCGGTTTTGCCCCATAAAACCTTGCTTCCCTAGATTTCAGGGCTACATTCCTCTCCTGTGTCCACAGGAAGTTTGTGTCCCATGTCTGGACATGTATACAATTTTAAAAACCTCATGTATTTACAGTAGAGTGTACCGCTGAGCTTTTGGGGTTCCCAAACTGGGCATAACAGTTTCACTCTGAATAAGACCATTAGTAATTTATAAACATCTCCCAATGACAATAAACACTTGTAGCCACAGGAAACAACCCAAAAACTACCCAATCCCACTTAAGGAAAATAGGACATCATTCTCATTGATGTCATCTAGCTGACATTTTGGACATGCAGAAATACTTTTGGGGACCCAAAGAAAATTGGAAAAATGTTTAATTAAATAAGCAATATTTGTGGTCCAGTCTTTGAATGTTAATAATAAGAGTTAATAAAAGTCCTGTACAGAACAGTCTAAAATGCGGGACCAATTAAGATTTGTAGCTTTCTTCAAAGCTCTCTTGGGAACAGGCCGTGATGAGAAACAGCAGTTGAGGCAGGAACAAGCAGAATTCTGGAACATGCAAGATACTGAAACAGATGTGTCAATGTCTCAGCATTCTGGAAGGAGGATTCTGTCAGGTTTGGTCCAGCATCTCCAGTATTCACTCCTTTTGTTCTGCAAACATATAATTTCTCATAAGCATTATACAGTCCTAAAATTATAAATGTAAGAGATGTTCAGAATGAAATTAAACTGTAAACCAGTTTTATCAATGCCAATTAAAAAGAATGGCATAATAGATACTGAGGATATTATAGCCAAGGATTTATTGGCCATGTATTGCTGAAGTTCTGGCTAGAGACATTTTTTTTATGTCTCAGTCAGTTTTTCCCAGGTGAAGGGATTATCAATTTATATTAACTATTTTGTTTGGTCTTCTTGATTTCTGTTTTCTTGTGTGTGACCTAAGTCTTCAGGTGGTCTTCCTCTGTGAAATCTGATTTTTATTAGTTTTGAAGGAACCCATAATTTCTCTTCTCCTGTATGAACATATGAAAAACCTCTTCCCCAGTGTGTAACACATTCCCTACTGTACATTGTGAAGTTGGGGTATCTTTGAAATATATAGGCTGAAATAATTCAGCAGTTTTTTTTTCTATAACCCAGTGTCTTTGTGCAGCTGTTGTTTGTTGTTCATTAACATTTAAGAAACTCAAGGTCAGTAAAGCATTATTTAATCTATCTCTGTGGTATTTTAATACCCTTCTCTGTTTGTTAAGCATGTCCCTTAAAGTACGATTCGATTTTTCAATGACTGCTTGACTGGCAGGATTGTAAGGTATACCTGTTACATGTTTTATCTTATAATATGTAAAAAAAAATCTTTCCATTTTATTAGAGACATATGTTGTAGCATTATCAGTCTAAATTTGTGTAGGCATAACCATAACTACCATCATTTCTAATAAATGTGTAATAACTGAATCAGCCTTCTCAGAACTTATGGCTTTTGCTCATTGGAACCCTGAATGTGTGTCTATAGTATGGTGCACATATTTCAGTTTACCAAACTCTATAAAATAAAAGTGATTTGCCAAATTTCATTTTTTTTGGTTACCATTAGGGTTACTTCCTTCAGGTAGTGGAGTTTAGTTATATAAAGAACAAATGGGATATTTTCGCACAATTTCTTTGGCTTGTTGCCAAGTGATAGAAAACTCTCTTTTTAAACCTTTGCTGTTAACATGATGTTTTTTTTAATGAAATTCTGAGGCCTCTAACACACTCCTGTCAATAGCTGATCAACTTCATCATTGCCTTGTGCTACAGGGCCTGATGGATCCATATCAGATCTGATATACGTTATATACAATGGATTATTTCTATTTCTGATGACTTGTAATTGAAGAAACAGTGAAGTTAAGTCCAAATTATCCTGAATTAGATCAGAAGTTTCTATATGCAGAACAAATTCTTTCTGCATATTGAGAGTCAGTGACTATATTAAGAATTTCTTGAAAAATTGATAACACCAAGAGAATTGCATATAATTCTGATTTTTTAACTGAATCATGAGGAACCCCCACCACTTTACTCAGATTTTCTGACTTACAACCTGCCCTTTTTGATTAATTGGCATCCGTATAAAATGTGGGAGCTCCAAAAATTGGAGTTTCTTTTATTATACGAGGGAGAATCCAATTGTTTCTTTTTATAAACTGAAGTGCCTTGATTTTGGGGTATCTGTTGCTGATTTCTCCCAAAATCTCACAACAAGCTCTTTGCCAATATCCGTTCTCTGCCCATAACAATACAATCTCAGCATTGGTAAAGGGCACCACAATTTCAGCTGGATCTATTCCAGCCAACTGATGAAGTCTCATTTTTCCTTTTAGTGCCAATTCAGGAACTTTTCTATATAGGTTTTTAATTTTTTATTTTGTTTGTGTGCCAAAAATATTCATTATAAGACATAGTTGACCTTCTGCATAAGAATTCCTGTGGGAGAATGAGTGGAAAGCAAGATATCAAAATACAGGCCCTCTTTGCATCAATATGGTCTATATATGCATCTTGTAATTTCCTTTCTACCAGAGCCAATTCACTTTCATCTTCAGTTGATAATGTTCTTGGACTTTTAAAGTCCTTATCATCCTGGAAGGTTTGAAATAATTTATTTAGCTCTTGGGTAGCTAAACCAAATGTAGGCTATAGCCAGGTAATATCTCACAGCAATTTTTGAAAATCATTGAGAGTTTTTAATTGGGTTCTTCTAATTTGTACTTTTTTGTGGTCGAGTTTTCTGTAGACCTATTTTGTATCCTAGGTAATTAATATAATCTCCCCTTTGTACTTTTTCGGGAGCAATCTCTAAACCCCAACAAGGCATAGTTCTATTTTTCATCAAAAATATTTTCTAATGTTTTTCTATCTGACTCAGCCAATAAGATATCATCCATATAGTGGTAAATTATGGATTGAGGAAACTGCTTACGAATTACCTCCAACAGTTGTTGTACAAAATATTGGCACAAAGTAGGACTGTTCAACATCTCCTGTGGTAAGACCCTTGAGTGATATCTCTTTATTGGACAGCTCCTATTCAAAGTGGGTGCTGAGAAAGCAAACCTTTTCCTATCATGCTCATGTAAAGGAATTGTGAAAAAGCAATCCTTTAAATCAATCACTATAATAGGCCATTCCTTAGCTAACAAGGAAGGCAATGGGATTCCAGATTGTAATGACCCCATTGCCGAAATAATTTTGTTAATGGCTCTGAGATCTGTTAATGTCCTCCATTTGCCGGATTTCTTTTTGATGACAAACACAGGAGAATTCCAAGGGCTGTTGGACTCCTCTATATGTTGAGCCTCCAGCTGTTCCAGGACTAACTGTTCTAGTGCCAGTAATTTGTCTTTACTCATAGACCATTGTTCAATCCAAATAGGTTGGTCAGCCAACCACCTTGGTAAGGTTGCGGAGGTTTTATTAGCAGTGGCTTCGCAACATGAAGTTGAAAACAATGCCTGTGTTGTATTTGGTTTATGGACAGCCTGGGCAGCCTGTAACTCTTTTTGATGGCATTTTTAAATAATTTTAACTTGTTTATCAGGAGTATTACCTGTTTTGCCTTTGAAATTGGGTGTTGTTAATCTGGGTCTCCCATTGTTGTAACAGATCTCTTCCCCATAAGTTTATGGTTATCTCAGCCACATATGGCCTTAATTTTCCTATTTGACCTTCTGGTCCTATACATTTAAGCCATCTGACACGTTGTTTTACTTTAGATAAAGTTCCAACTCCTTGGAATTGGATATCCACCTCTTGAATTGGCTAATTTGGGGGTCAGAATTTAGGAGTGATAATTGTGACATCAGCCCCAGTATCCACCATGCCTTCAATTTCAATATTATTTAAAGTTATCTTCAACTTTGGCCTATGATCATTTGATCATTTATAGAAGTTTGCCAATATATTTGTTTTTTTGATCCTTTCCTGATTTTTTTCAATTTATTTATTGATTTATTTTTATTTACCTATAAAGCCTACCCTGGCCTCATTGTTGAAGTTTTTAATGTTTATTCCCAGAGCAGTGGTGTTTAACTTTCTTGTGGAGGAGGATCCCTGTCCTGCATTGGGGCCTTAGAAAGACTCCCTCAGGCATTTTTGATAAAGAATTACCCCATTTATCTATGCTCTACATTTACTAATCCAATGTCAACCCTTGCCACATCTTCTGCATATTCTAAGACGTATAGCCTCCCTTTTTGAATTATTTTGTTTTTCCTGGTAACTCTATTTGCAGCAACCTTGCCCATCAAAATTAAGACATTTCCCAATATTTTTAGGGGTAGCTTCTCCTATCAAGGTCAAATTGATATCTGATGTCAATCCTATTTATAACCCATTTGTCTATTTGTGCACACCTTGCTTTTAATGGCCTTATTACCTCTTTGCATTCAAACTTTGCATTTTCAAAAGCTAAAGGTTCTACTAGTGCTTTTCTAGCTAGTGGATCTGATATACTTGTATCCCCAGCTTTGCAAAACATTAGTGAATGTTTCACTTGGAGATGTATGACCTGAGATAATGGCTCAAGCCTTTTTCCTGATTCCTCAAACTTGTCCCTTGTATTTAAGGCTGCTAAGTGACATAATGCTAAGGTTTCTTCATTATATACAGCTTGTATCTCTGTGTCAGCCTATTGGCCATCACCAAGCAGCTGTTCCTTAAAAACACCAACAGCCCTGGCTCTATTTTTGTATGCTATCTCTCTAGCCTCTTCTCTTCACCATGATAGCCATTGTAAATGTGGCTCAGGTTCTTTTATTGCCTTTGACATATCCTCCCAATCCTTTGGGATTACTCTACTGATTGGCCAGGAAGTCAGCATTTGTTTGCAAATGATGAATGCATTCCAAAATTGGTGACACTTTCTTTAAATTTTCCCAGGTCTAGCACTTCCACAGGGTGCCATTCAGCCTCTTGGTAATCATGTGGGGGATCATCATCTGCTGGTCTCTATTGCAGAATGACTGGATAAGCTAATATTTGTTTTCTAACCACCTTTGTTTGGCTTTCTTTATTATTATCTTTTGCCTCTGCCTGAGTATTTTCTTTACTTAGTATTCTAAACTCTTTTTTTAAAGTGTGTACCCATATTTTACACCTATCTCTCTGTTGTTTGTTTTGTTCAATAATCTCTTGAATATCCTGTTTTATGCCTTGCTTCTAACTTTTAATTTTTCTTTATATTGTTCTAGTTGTTCTTTGTGTTTTCCAGTATCTTTTTGAAAATCTCTGCCCTCTTTTCCTGTTGTTTATCATGTTCTGTATGTAAGTTTTTGTATCTCTTGTTTTATGTCCTTTTTCCAACCTTCTTTTTTTCTTCATATTGTTCTACTTGTTCTTTGTATTGTTCCAGTATCTTTTCTGAAGCCTTTGCCTTTGAGAACACATAAAAGGCTAAATCAATTATTAAAGTTAAATTGAGGAATATGAATGTAACCATAGTCATAATTTCTAAACTTTCCTTTATTTCTGTCTTAAAACCATAGAAGAGATTATCAGCCAAGCTCAAAGAAGTCTGTTTTAATGTTTCCCTCATCCTGTTAGACTGTAGTGATAACCAGTTTTGTTCAGTCTCAGGTCTGCCCACAGTAGGCTGTCTTTTGCTCTGAGGCATGTTTAAGAGTCTCTTTTAAAGAGACAGTAATTTATCTGGGGGTTTTTAGGTTTAAAGTTTGGGTTGTATCGCTGAGAGCTTATTCCTCTCCCCCAACAAAGTAGGATTTAAAGGGTGTGGATACTTAGATTAGTTGGGTGCCATTTGTTGTAGATTATTAATATTTACTATTGATAAATCTTTTAGTTAAGCAGTGGTTATTCCTAAACAGCTGTATAACCAAATCACCACAGAGAGACTAGGATTTAATTAATTAAGCTAGAGCACAATTCTGGCCAACAGTTACTTCATCCTAAACCTCCAAGCCTGCAGACTTTCCTACCATTCAGATTTACCCATCATACTTCAGTTTTGTGATATTTTAGTTCCAGTTCATTTCTACATGTGGTGCCAAGACCTCTCTTGCAGATTCTCCTCCTCTCCTTTCTTGTTTCCTTCCTCTTACTCCCACTCTGGACCAGGATGTCTCACCTTATCCTCTCCATTGCTCAGTATTGGGGCTGGTTGTTTTAATTGACAATATAGAGAACAAATGGTGGCATGTTTAAGCAAACTTGAGACATGTAATGCTTAGAAGAAGCATCACAATGCAATATCTGGATTGAAACCAGACAGTGGGGGAGAGAAATCAACATTTGAATGAAGAAGGGTAAATTGTATACATTCCAACAAAAGAACATTATACCAATATAATCCCTTGTATCATATTAGAACAACATGGTCTAAAACTAGACCTCAATAGTAACAAAAAATAGTAAACAGCCTGTATATGCATGGAAACTGAATTCTACTCAATGACAGCTGGATTATGGAAGAAATAAACTAATTAGACTTTCTAGAATTTAACAAAAATGAAGACACAACTTACCCAAACTAATGAGACATAATGAAAGTAATTCTAAGAGGAAAGTTCATAGAAGTAAGTGCCTTCTCAAATCAAATCAACATAACAACACATGTGAAAGACCTAGTCAAAAGGAAGCAGACATACAGAAGAGGAGTAGATGGCTAGAAATAATGAAACCTAGGGCAGAAATCAATAAATTAAAAAGAAAGAAAGCAATTTGAAGAATAAACAAAAGCAAGAGCTGGTTCTTGGAGAAAATGACAAAGATAGAAAAACCTTTAGCCTAACTAAAACACAGGGAGACACTATACAAATCAGCAAAATCAGAAAACAAAAGGGGGTATAATTACAGACACTGAGGAAATTCAAAGATTCATTAGGTTTTTACCTTAAAAATCTATAGGCCACAAAATTTGGAAATCTAAATGAAATGGAATATTTTCTTGCTAGATTCCACTAATCAAAGTTGAATCTGGATCAGGTAACTAAATTAATAGACCTATATGCCCTAATGAAATAGAAGCGGTCATCAAAAGTCTCCCTGTCAAACTAAGCCCAGAGCCTGATGGTTTCAGCTGAGGATTCTACCAGACCTTCAAAGAAGAGGTAACGCCAGTACTCTTCAAACAATTTCACAAAACAGAAAAAGAAGGAACATTAGAAAACTCATTCTATGAGGCCACATTCACCTTGATACCTAAACCTCTCAAAAGATAACTAAAAGGCATGGATACACTAAGAAAGTTAATTTCAGACCCTTTGTCTCTTATGAATATTGAAACCAAAATACTCAATACAATACTCACAAAATGAATCCAAGGAAACAACAAAGATCTCATCTACCATGACCAAATAGGCTTCATTCTAGGCATGCAGGGGAGGTACAATATACAGAAATCCTTCAATATACAGAAATCCACCACATAAACAAACTGAAAAATAAAAACCACATGATCATCTCAATAGATGCTGAAAAGCATTTAATGAAATACAAGCTCAATTAATATTTAAAGTTTTGGAGATATCAGAGATAAAAGGCACATGCCTAAACACAGTAAAGATAATATACGACAAGTGTAAAGCAAACATCAAACTAAATGGAAAGCAATTTAAATCAATCCCACTGAAATCAGAGACAAGTAAAGTTTTCCCCTCTCTCCTTTCTCTTCAACATAGTACTGGAAGTTCTAGCTAGAGCAGTAAAACAACTAAAGGAAATCAAGGGAGTACAAAGGGGAAAGGAAGAAGTCAAAGTATCTCTATTCACAGATGATATGATAGTATACATGAGTGACCCTAAAAATTCTACCAGAGAACTACTACAGCTGATAAACACCTTCAGCAAAGTGGCTGGATACAAAGTTACTAAAAAATATCTGAAGCCCTCTTGTATACAAAAGACAAGAGGGCTGAGAAAGAAATTAGGAAAAAAATACCAATCTTGCAATAGCCACAAATAACATAAAGTGCACTGGTGTCACTCTAACGAAGCAAGTGAAAAATCTGTATAAAAGACTTCAAGTCTTTGAAGAAAGAAATTGAAGAAGATATCATAAGATGGAACCATCTCCCATAATCATGGATCAGTAGGAATAACTGCAAAATGGCCACTCTACCAAAAGAAATTTAGAGATTCAATGCAATTCCCATCAAAATACCAACACAATTCTTTACAGACCTTGAAAGAACAATTCTCAACATCACATAAAAACACAAAAAAGCCAGAATAGTTAAAATAATCCAGTGGTCAGGCCGCCCTCAAGGCCATTCCTGTCAGAACTGCCCTGGTGCAGCTGTTGTTCACGATGGCCCTCTACATCAAAATGTCGCTGGCACCGCAGAAGAACCAAATTTTCATTCAAATACATATTCCAGTCCAGTTACTGAGGAAAACTGTTAAGTGTAGCTGTAAAGGCTTGGGTGGGTGGATCTACTTTTTCATATATGCCTGTTGTGAAATCTCAACACAAAGAGAAATATTTTAAATCCAAATTTGGCATCCAAATAAACACAGTCAGTGTTAAATACATAATTTAAAATATCTTCTGAATAATGTCTTTATATATTGACTATACACTGAATTATATTTTGGTAATATCGAGTTAAATAAAATATACCCGGATCTTCTCTGTTAAAAACAAACAAACAAACAAACAAACAAAACAAAAAAAAAAATTCTGGAGGTATCTCCATCCTGGATCTCAAGCTGTACTACAGAGAAACAGTAAAAACAGTGTGATGTTGGCATAGAAACATACTGGTGGATCCGTGGAATTGAATCAAAGAACCAGAAATAAACCCACATACCTAAAACACCTGATTTTTGACAAAGAAGCTAAAATCATTCAATGGAAAAAAGAACATCTTCAACCAATGGTGCTTGTCTAACTTGATGTCCACATAATGAAAGATACAAATAGATCCATACTTATAACCCTGCACAAAAGTAAAGTCCTTGTGGATCAAATACCTCAACATAAAACTAACACTCTTAATCTGTTATTTAAAAAATGAGGAAGAGCCTTGAGCACATTGACACAGGAGACACATTCATGAACAGAACATCAGTAGCACAGGTTCTAAAATAAACAATCAATAAATGGGACCTCATGAAACTGAAAAGCTTCTCTAAAACAAAGGACACTGTCAGCAGAACAAAATGGTGGCTTACAGACTGGAAAAGAATCTTCACCAACTCTTCATCTGACAGAAGGCTAATACCCAGAATATATAAAGAACCCAACAAATCAAATAATCCAATAAAAAATTGGGTATAGAGCTAAACAGAAATTCTCAACAGAGGAATATTGAATGGTGTAGAAACACTTAAAAATGCTCAACGTCCTTAAAAATCTGAGAAATGAAAATCAAAACGACTCTGAGAGTCCACCTCACACCCATCAGAATGGCTAAGATCAAAAACTCAAGGGACAACTCATGCTGGAGAAGATGTGCAGAAAGGAGAACCCTCCTCCATTGCTGGTGAGAATGTAAACTTGTACAACCACTTTGGAAATCAGTCTGGTGCTTTCTCAGAAAACTTGGAATACTGCTACCCCAAGACCCAGCTAAACACCTCCTAGACATATATCAGAAAGATGCTCAACCATACAACAAGGGCATTTGCTCAACTATGACTATAACAGCTTTATTCACAATAGCCAGAAACTGGAATCAAACTAGATGTCTCTCAATGGGGGAATGGATACAGAAATTGTGGTACATTTACACAAGGAAATACTACTCAGGTATTAAAAACAAGGAAATCATGAAATTTGCAGGCAAATGGATGGAACTAAAAAAGATCACCCTGAGTGATGTATCTCAGAAGCAGAAAGACATGTATGGTATATATACACTTATAAGTGGACATTACCCATACAATGTAGATTGGACATACTAAAATCTACAGACTTTTGAAAGCTAAAGTACAAGGAGAAACATAGGGAAGATGCTTAATTCTCATTCAGAAAAGAAAACAGGACAGATGCCAGAACACATAGAAGAGAGAGAACAGGATAGGAGCCTTCCACGGATGTACACTAAGTGACTCCTCTTAACAGGTGATTGAAGCAGATGGAGAGACACACAGAAAAATTTTGTATAGAGCACAAAATGTCTTATTGAAGAAGTGGGAGATAGAAGGACCTAAAGGGGTCAGGAGTCACACAAGGAGATCAACAAAGCAAAAAAAAAAAAAAAAAAAAAAAAAAATCTGGGTCCTGGGGCCCTGCAGAGACTGATGCATCAACCAAAGAGCATGAGAGGACTTAGACCCCTGCTCAGGTGTAGCCCATAGACAGCTCAGTCTCCATATGGGATTCCTAGTAAAGGAGAAGAGACAGTCTCTGAACTCGGTTGTCTGCTTCTTGATCACTTCTCCTGGTGGGGCCACCTAGACAGCCTACAGATGAATAGGATACAGGAGTCTTAATGGAACCTGATAGGCTAGAGTCTGATAGGACCTTCCCTATCAGAGGACTACAGGAGAAGGATAGGGAGGAGGAGGGAAGGGATAGTGGGACATAGAGTAGATGAGGGAAGGGGCTACAATTGGGATAAAAAGTGAATAAATTGTAAAAATTAATGATAAACATGGGTGACAGAATGAAGCATAAATAAGACACAATTTACTGAGAAACACACAAAAAAAATACTCACCATCTTTAATCATAGATCTAGCTAGAAAAAAAAAAAACTTAGGCAACCAATACCTCAAATGACAAAGACAAATAATGTATGTTTAGTGTCCTTCTTGGTACTATAGTAAAAGAGAATGTGATAGGATGCACAAAATATCATTGGAAATCTTTCTTCATGGACTGAACATGGAGTGACTTGTAGGAGTTGAGATGTTGATTTACTTTCTCCCCACAGATCAGCAGAAATGTATCCCTTGCTGAATTCAAGAGTACCCAAACCTTGAGAGAAACCACTGCTTGCCCATGGAAGTGAACTTCCTGTAATTTGAGGATCCTCTGTGCTTGGCCATTGCCTGCATGGCTTTGTGCTAATCTGTCAGCACAGGTATAGTTTTGGGGATCTTTCTCAAGCACCATGACTCACCCAATATTAAGTCCAATAACCAGAATATAATAAAATACCTTAGTGTCTTCAAATGAAATTATTTACCCCTACTTTTAGTAAGTTTATATTAAATGTATATCTAATCATAACCAAAAGAGTTCTCCATTTAAGCAATGTTATATAGATACACTCTATTTCAGAATAGAAACTACTTCTGAAAACACATTTTAGCAAGTTATACATGTTACTTTTTTAATTTGTGGGCAATATAAGTATTCAAATTTTAATTATATAATAGTAATTGGGATAAATAATACAGGTACTATATATTTTTTGTAGCAGTATTTTATTTTTCTGGAGGAAACAGGAATTAGGTTGACAGTTGACATCTTCTGTTGGACAGGCAAAAACCTGGACCTCTGACAAAGGGAGCTTGCAAAATTGCACATCCACAGTGGAAATCAGTGTGCAGAATTCTCAAAATGATGAAACTAAATCTACCATATGGCCCACTTATAACTTTTCTTGACATATGCACAATGGACTCAACATGCTCCTTCAAAATATTTTCTCAATCATACTCATTGCTATTCTTTTAACAATAGGTAAAAAATGGGAACACCTAAATATCCTTCAATAAATATAGATAAGTAAAATGGAATGCACATAAGTACATAGAAATATAAATGATGATATTGATTTAGGTAACTCAGATCCAGAAAACAGATATCACGTGTCCTATCTACTCTGAAACATGTAGCTCTAGGTCTTCAGTTGTAAGTATTCACCCTACTGTGAAAAAAGAAAGATTGTGGTGAAAGCCTGGGGACCAGCCCCAGCACTTGATAGTTTCCAGAGAGGAGGGAAGGATAAGGTGGGGCAGAAATGAGTCAGACATGGTTGTCCGAAGAAACTTAGAGTCTGGACTGACTGGCAGTCAGAGTACTTCTTTATTTAGACAGAGTTCAAAGAATAAAAGATAGATTCACATTGTTCTAAAACATAGATTATATCCTTTTGCCCCAGACAGGTGTTTTATCTGTCTCTTTGTCATGAATTTAGTCATCATTGATAAACTGTATCTTTTACTAACATTTTTCTTCATCAAAACCCATAACCTGACATTTTGAGAATCTGAGGCATATTTGCCACAGCCTGAAAGCCCATTCTCAGGTTGTAAGCATTCTCAGATTCAATGGCAATAGATAAAAAATCTTCAAGCCAGCTTGGGCATATTGCTTTGTCCCAAGAAGTATATTATCATATTTTTCAAAATTGTAGCCTCAAGAAAAATCATTTAGGCCAAAGCAAAAACAGTTATTATTAAATTCCTGGCATAATGCATTTTCTATACCTCATATCTTTGTAGAATTTACTTATTGTTAAGTCTAAGTATTATTTCATTATTTTGGTCATACAACACCACAGTGATACTGTGAAAGCTGATATATCTAGGAAAAGGAGGCCCTAATACCTCACTTTAAAAATCATTTTTATAAAACATTCTTTGTCCATCATTATAGACCCTGTGTAAGGTGAAGATGTCTCCAGCCATTCATTTATATCTTTATCTAATCATTGAGGGCATACCATATGTAACTCCTAATCTTATATGCCAAGTAATCATCTGAGGATACAGAAGTACAAGGTATTTAATCTCAAATACTATCAACTCTCTTAGCTCTAGAAACTTTGTTTGCCTTTTTAAGAGTATGTTGTTCTGATTATTTTCTTCTTGAGGAAGCACAAGGGTAGATTTTGCAAGACTATCTTGGAGCTGAAGTCTCATAAGGAGTTATCTGCCATTTTATGTGAGTTAAAACTTCCATGAGGAAGACATTCATGAGGGCAAATAATTGATATCCCCCTAAAAATGAAAGTAGCAGTATGCTCAGGATTTTTCTGGGGTAGCTTAGAAGCAGTATCACAGAGTGAAGGCATAAATGATTCATTAAAAAATTTTCCGTTGCTCCAATGTCCCCAGGTTGTACATGTATTGAAAACCCTCTAAGCATGTAGCAAGTGGAGATCAAGACCAAGCCTGAAAGATAGCATGAATTATATTGTAAAATGCAGCTCAGCTGTGCTGGATCTTTGTCAAATAGCTGTGCTGAAATCTTCAAGACTTTAACTGTATATAAACTTTGGTGAGGTTTTAATCCATTTGAGGTAACTTTTGAATGAAAATAAGCCATCTATTTCCATGTTATATACATATGAGGCATCTAGTTTGGTCAGCATCATTGGTATAGAGTTTATGTTTCTCCAGTGTGTATTTCTATTTTTGTTATAGTACTAGTGTATTTACATAATCAAATATTACTCAGACATTTAAATAATCAAATCATGAAACGTGAAGGTAAATGCACATTTGCAGATAAGTGAGAGTAAGAGAACCTAGACCCCAAAAGAGAAATAGGGTATGTATTTGTTTTACATATATATTAGTTGCAAGATATATGATATGCAAGCAACTGAACATAATACCACAGGGGATACATACAGATTAAGAACTGGAGTTTAGGGGAGCCAGAGATTTCTCCATAGGAATGGGAAATAAAATACTTGGTACAAATGGAAGGTGGGCTAAAAAGATAGAATTGAAGGGGATTGGGAAAGGAAGAGGGCAATGAAAAGGTAACATGAAAAAAGACGGGTAAAATTAAGGGTCATTTATTTGGTACAGTGGAAACCTAATGCAATAGAAACTTTCTAAAATATATACATATAAGAAGCCAATATAAATGAAATCACCACACAAGAAGAAAGTCCCAACTGGAAATCTCTTGTCACTAAAGAAAGCATCCAGTAATGGTAATAGTTTATATTTAACTGAGGTATTGGCCAAAGTAGTGTGATCGTAATGCCAAAACAATACAGGCTTTTGCCAAGACTATAGGCTGCTCTCCATGAATTGACTGCAATGCCCTCTTGCTGGAGACAACACTTACACTTACATGGAGCATAGATAAATAGAGCTTGTGCCTTCATAGATCCTTCACACTTACATTCTAGCAACTTTGATATGGGAAGTACTCTGCAACTACAAGAGGAGAAATATAAACACTAACCCAGCTACCAAATTTTTGAACTATAACATAGTCTTAGCTGTAAGACATATTAGTGCCAGAGTTGTAGGAGTAAATAACCAATCTATAGTTTGACTTAAGGCCCACTTCACATGATGCAATCCACACCTGACACTGGATTATTGACCAAGAAAATAAATTACATAGCCCAGGGTTCTAGAAAAAAAGCAAATACTATGTTCTACTAAAAGTAATAAAATGTCCATTGACACCATTCTGCTATACTCATAGACCAGTATCTTGTTCAGACATCAAAAAATGTCATCCTGCATCTGATGGAGACAAATTCTGGGACCCATAGAGAAAAAGACAGTCAGTGAGAAACCTCAGACTATGCCCTCTAGGCTCTTCAGTAATTCAGCCAGAAGAGTGTAAGATCCAGAAAGGATAAAGGATATTAAAGAACAAAACACTATAAATTAAGAGGACTGAAGAATATACAAACTGTGAGAGACTGAAGCAGCATGCACAAGTCCTTTAATGTTCTGTCCCTAGCCCTATCTCTAACTGATAAGTGCTTGCAAATGAAAATGTAGCTTTTTCCAAGGTACACTCATTGAATCCAAGGGACTACTCTTAATTGTACTTTTAATAGTACATTCCAAAAGGTAGATGGCAAAAAATTTCACTCACTGGCATGTTTGGATTCCCATGTCCTATAATTCTGGAATGCATTTAAAATTTTTTATCATATTTTTATTTTAATTTGCTGAAGATTTTTTTTCCTATCTTTAAAGCTACTTATCCTCTGTGTGTATACCATTGTTTCAAGTTTAATATTTTATGAGATTGCTGCATTTGTGAACAAGTCGACATCTTTTCCCACCTTGGGCTCTTTTTCTTTTGTTTGTTTTTTTCCTACTCAGATGTGTTTGCTTTTGCCTTTTTGCTATTTTATTTTCTTGTTATGTATTACAGCCCTCCTTGTTTTATATGAGGGTGAATTTAGACAGGATAGAAGGGGAGATGGGAAAGAGTTGCCAAGATTAGAGGAAGGGAAAACTTTAATCAGGGTGAATATGTGAGTAAAGTGATTATTTTGAAAAGAAAAAAAGGAGGAGGAGAAAGAGGAGAATGAAGAGAAAAAAAAGGAGAAGGAGGAGCAAGAAGAGAGGCAGGAGGAGAAGGACGAGAAGATGAAGATGATTATGAACAATAAGAAAAACAACAGCTGGATAATTGCATCAAAAGAAATGTTAAATAGCCATGCACAAAAGATCCAGAATATCTAAAAAGTGCAAAAAAGTAATTTCTGAATAATATAAATAGAAGAAGAAGACAAAACTCACATCAAAATCCCAAAAATATTTTCAGCAAAATAATAGAATATATCCTTAACCTAATGAAGAAGGGATAGCCTATAAAAGTACAAAAAATATATAGAACAAACCATACCAGAAAAGAAATTGTGCTCAACACATAAAATCAAAACCCTAAATGTAGAGAAAAGTATATTAAACAAAGAAGATATATTAAAAGTTGCAAGTTGAAAAGACTAAGTTGCATATAAATTCAGGCTCATTAGAGTAACTCCTGATCTCTCAGGAAAAATTCTAAATCTAGAATGGCTGAGACAGATTGTATATAATCTTTAAGGGATCCTTATTACTATATCCAGTAAACTTTCAATAATGAATGGTGAATAAAAATATATTGCACAATTAAACCAAATATGAACAGTATCTCTGTAAAACTTCTTCACTACAGAAGCCAATCAAAGCAAAACTCATGTCTAAAAATGTTAACCACACCCAATAACAGACAAAAAGTGAATAATCCCAAGCATCAAATAAAAAAAGAGGCAAACTCCCCACACCATAACTACAAAATAAAGGTAAATAATAAACATTGTTTATTGAAAACTCTCAACTTGGATGTTCAATTCTCCAATAGAAAGACAGGAACTAACAGAATGGACTAGACAGAAAATATCCATTCTTTGGCTGCATCTACTGAACACTCTTTACCATCCAGGTTAGATAGCATCTCTGTGTAAAAGGATGGAAGGAGACAATAGAAGAAAGTGGACCAAGAATGATGTTCAGGGGAACTTTATTTTATACAGTTCACACACAAAAAATACCTAAAATTCTTGAGTCAATTTAAAAGAGAATATATACTGTACACACTGAATGAGGAGTTCTACCATTATCCACATAAAAACAACAGATGACTTGGGCAGGTCCAGCACACATATATACTCATGTTTACTGAAACACAGCTGACTGTGTGCTAAGATAGAATACACCTGATTGTCCTGAATCACATCAGTGCAAAATATTATATTATTCAATATTTTTTTCATAGAAAACATGTACATTTGTTTTTTGAGATTTTAATATAATCACATTTTTTTTTCTCATTTCTCTGTTCTCCCCGTACAAAATCTCCCATACAGCCCTTTTTTGGTTCTTTCAATTTCAAGTCTTGTGTTTCCAATAACTGCTATTACATGTATCATGCATTATGTATGTGTGTGTGTGTGTGTGTGTGTGTGTGTGCATGTGTGTGAGAGAGAACATTTAACATTTTAAGAAAGGCAATCATTTTACTTTGAAATCGTGGATGAAGTAAAAATGTATCATCAAAAATTGTGACCTTAGCTAGACGCAGAAATCAAACATTGTATGGCTTCAGTCCTAATTGGGCTAAAAGAAGTCAGTACACTGAAATAAGAACTGAAAAGTCAGTATTAGAGCCTGAACATCAGGGTGTAGTGGCATGACTTGTCAAAGAACACATTTAAGTGACAAGAGGAATAATTTAAAGAAATATCTCAGGGTACATGCATAAGAGCTATTACTAATAGCTTACATTGTTTACTTGAGAAATATTCTGTGTATATTTTTTTTAAATCTCAATAATCAAAATGTTATAATTACTGTGTAAGAGATATTTATTTATATATTATTTATTCTTCCATCAATTTTCCTTCCATTTTCACCCTCCAGACTTTTGAGTAAACATTCTTTGCTCTTTTGAAAATTCAAGCCACTTTTTCATAAACTATTTTTACACACTTAATATATCAAACTTTGATTTGTAAAATATTTTATAATATTATAATACTAGGAATATATAACAAACCACTGAATTTTATCAAGGGTATTTATTATATATAGTATTACAGGAAAAAGGAAAATGTGAAGAGATGAAATAGTATTCTTTCTAGTTGTTTTTTAGAGACAGTTGCCTGAGTCCAACCATTTCAGGAAAAAAAAACTCATTTTTTTTCTTTTTTATTGATTATTACAATTTATTCACTTTGTTTTCTGGCTGTAAGCCCCTCCCTCATCTTCATCCAGTTACAACCTACCTCCCTCTTCTAAACCTATGCCGTCTCTCCTACTCCACTAATAGGGGAAGTCCTACTTCCCTACTATCTTATGCTAGCCTATCTTATCAAGTCTGACAAAGAATGTCTGCACCTTCTTCCTCCTCGGCCTGGCAAGGCTGCACCTTCCAGGAGTAGGTGATCAAGGAGCCTTCCACTGAATTCATGTCACAGACAGCCCCTGTTCCCCTTAATATGAAATTCACATGGAAAATGAGATACTTATGAGCTACATCTGAGCAGGGGTTCTAGGTGTTCTTCATGCATGGTCCTTGGTTGGAACAGGACTCCCAGGGCCCATATTTTTTGGCTCAATTCACCTCCTTGTGGAAGGCCTCTCCCATCCATGTCTTTCTATCTCCTGAATCTTCCATATTATTCCATGCTCTCTGCCCAAAATTTGGCTATGAGTCTAATCATCTCCTTCAATTCTCTGCTAGATAGATTCTTTCAGAGGCCCTCTGTGGAAGGTTCCTGCCCTGTTCCCTGTCTTCTCTAATTACTGATGTCTATCCCATTTTTGACCTTCTAAATGAGGATTAAGCATCTTCACTAGGGTTCTTCCTGTTGTTTAGATCCTTTAGGACTATAGTTTTTAGTATTTTAATCCTACATTATTTGACTAATATCCACATATAAGTGAGGATATACCATGAGTGTCTTTCTGCTTCTGGATACCTCACTCAGAGTGATCTTTTCTAGTTGCATCCATTTGCCTGCTGATTTTCTTGTTTTTAATTGCTAAATAGTATTGCATTGTATAAATGTGCCACAATTTCTATGTCTATTCCTCGGTTTGGGGACATCTAAGTTGTTTCCAGATTCTGGCTATTATCAGTAAAGCTGTTATGAGTATAATTGAGCAAATGTCCTTGTTGTATGGTTGATAATCTTCTGAATATATGCCTAGGGTTGGTATAACTGAATATTCTATTAGCACTATTCATAATTTTCTGAGAATTCACCAGATTGATTTCCAAGGTTGTTGTACAAGTTTACATTCCCACCAGCAATGGAGGAGGGTTCCCCTTTCTCCACATCCAGTCCAGCTTGTGTTGCAGATGATGTGATAGTACACATGAATGACCTTAAAAATTCAACCAGATAACTCCTACAGCTGATAAACACCTACAGCAAAATGGCTGGATTCAAAACTAAATTTAAAAAATTTGAAGCCCTCCTGTATACAAAAGGCAAATGGGCTCAGAAAGAAATTAGGAAACAAAACCCTTCACAAAAGCCACAGATAACATAAAGTACCTTGGTGTGACTCTAATCAAGCAAGTGAACAACTTGTATGAAAAAAAAAAAGAACTTCAAGAAAGATATCAGAAGATTGCCCATACTACAGAATTGGAGGATTAACATAGTAAAATGGCCACTCTACCAAAAAAAGAAATCTAAAGACTCAATGCAATTCCAATCAAAATACCAGCACAACTCATTACAGACCTTGAAAGAACAATTCTCAATTTCATATGGAAAAACAAAAAAGACAAAACAAAACAAAACAAAACAAAAAAAAACAGAATTGATTTTAAAAAATGCCTGTACAGTAAAAGATTTTCTGGAGGTATCTTCATCCGAGATCTCAAGTAGTACTATAGCGCAACAGTAATAAAAAAAAAAAAAGGCATGGTACTGGAACCTGTACTTTAAATCTTAAAGGGGTGTGCATCTACTCATTAATCATTTTTATTAAATCATATCAAGAAGCTGAGGGGAAAAACAAATATAGAGGAATCAACTGCTGTCTCAGTTTTAAACCCAGTTTGAGGGTGCCCAGACAGCCAATGCTACCTTGGGCTATTGTTTCGGCTCATCAACCTTAAAACATCCATGGCTTTACTATTAATAGTGTACTATTCTTAACTTTAAATTGTTCTCTAAGATTTTTTACATCAGAGCCATTAGCAAAAACATCTTACCTGACCTTGTTAAACAATCTATTTTTCCAAATTGTTTCTAAGTATAATGGTCATTGCTAACGATCTACATCTATGGCTCCTTTCAAGGGCAGTGGTTAATTCATTAATCTGCTCCAGTAAACAGTTGAAAAGAGATCAAACATTGTTAATTTTAAATGCCAGTGATATTGCCCAGTGATGAGATAGAAGACTACTTATGGTTTTCATACAACTCATGTTAAAAGGAATATGGGCATCATAAGGACAACAAGCAAAGATATGCTACATAAGAACAAAAAGTCCTCCGAAAATCAGTTCTTGGGATTATGCTTCTCCAAGACAAACTCATCGTAAATATGCTAACAGGGGAGCAACATTCCATGAGATCTACAGCTGTTTTGCTGTTGCTCTTGGATGGCTCCTGACAGGGCCAGGTAGCCAAAATAGTTTGCCTATAGATGGGTAAGGGTGGGTGACATTAGCTCAGGCCCTGGGAAGGAGAATTCAGGGTATTGCATGGGCTGTACTAGCCTGGAGGACCAGATAACATGGAAGGACTGAAGGATTGCTGGGAGAAAATGGCAAGTAGGTTTGATTTGGTATGTTAACTAGGAACCTCTGCCATTAGTTCCAGGTTTGAATCCTACTTCTATGGTAACACAAAAATTCAGAGAGAAGAATGGTCTCCATTGGATAATGATCTTCAAAGTGAGCCCACAGGAAGAAAAGGTGACAAAGACAAAGATTCTGTTTTTTTTTTTTTTTCTATATATCTTCTTTCTTCTCTTTGAGGGAGGGTGGTTACTCAAACCAGACTCAAATTTTGCTTTTTTGTTTTGGTTTTTTACTATTTTATTTTATTTTATTAATTGTTTTTATTTTTCACAATTTATTCATTATATATTCTGATTGAAGGTCACTCCCTCAACATCTACTGGTCCCAACCTCCCTCCATCTTCCCCCATCCCCTTTCCCCTAGACCACTCAAAAGGGGAGTTCCTCTCCTCTGCCATCCACCCATACATTATCAGAACAGTACTCCTATTAAAAACAGAGAAATAAAATTTCTGCTCTTATTTCTTTCCATGGGCCACTGTACTCATCTCAGAAGATTTCATAGCATGAAGCTTGCCTGCAACCTTACCATGAACTAAACACTAAGGATAACCTCATTTTAAAGAGTCCCACCCAAGACAATGTGTGATTGACCATTTCACATCCAGAAACATGTGAAATTTGAAATCCTATGAAGTGTGAAACATTTTATCACAGGCATTTCAGAGAATGTGATTTTCTTGCTTCCTAGAGGGCTGTTTCCTACCAGCCCAGGAAGGCATGAGGGGATTAGCAGAAGATGAAAATAGAAAACAGAGGCTTATATCCTGGGGGGGAGTGCATGCAATGCTCCAGTATAGGTGTAGATAACTGTTTAATACTAAGCAATTCAAGGATGCTCGATTTGCATTAAACAGCACATTCCTGGTATATGAATAAGAAGAACAAGAACACAGAACCAAATTGTCCTATATTTGAAGGGAGAGAGAGTTATCAGGGATCTGTGTCAAAGGCCATCTATCAAATTTGATTGGTGGTGTCAATTGTCTAAAGACACTCTATAGATGAAGTCAGGCAGAGAAAACTCACCCTTGACATGGTTAC
>JAEOAE010000471.1:0-17335 GCA_036365155.1 Meriones psammophilus | reverse complement strand
CTCATGTTTATAATGCTGCTCTGATATCAGAATTAATTTCTAACAGTCTTAAGAACAATCAAAATGTGAGATGTTTTAATTATGGTAAGCCAGGTCATTTTTAAAGGGATCGTAGACAAAGCATTATTAGAAACTATGGGAGTGTTTTTCCCCTAGAAATTATTGAAACAGAAGGCCTCTCAGCTTTGTGGAGTATGCAAAAGGTGTGGCAAAGGACGGCACCGGACTAATGAATGAAGATCAACAAGTGACAAGCATTGAGGAGGGGGAATGGGAGAGGTGAGACTGAATATCACTATGGTGTCCTCCAAAGGACCAGTATGGTTGATGCATGACCCATACTTTGGTGGATCATGCACAGCCACCCAACACAGACTTGAAATAAGTCAATGAATGTAAACAAAAAAGGCCCAGGGAAAGGCCACTCCTCAGGCCTCATAAGACCCAGTCAGGAGGAGGCAAGTGTTCAGATTTCTGTGCTGAGTCTGAGATCTAGTCTCATCAAACAATGAGCATTTATGGGAAACACTCTTAAAAAAAGCAAGACAATGCCAATATAGGGTAGAGAGCTTTCTCTTCACAGTTCTTCTCAGATTTATTGTGCATAAGGAGAGCCTGAGTTTCTCCTTGATCCCTTTTGTTTCTTTTAGGTAGAGATAACAACTCTTTGTGTGTGAATGTGTGTGCACGTGTGTGTGTTTGTGTGTGTGTGTGAATGTGTGTATGTGTGCGCCCATGTGTATACATGTGTGCTTTGTGGGGAGACTGGATAGATGAGTTAGTGTGCTAAAAAGTATGGGCACATTCCACAAGCCACAGGCTGAATTTTTAAACATTGTGTCTGTACTAAACACATACAGACTCTTCTCCCTCTTCAATATTCCCAGAAGAACACAGCATAACATTTGTTTGCAGGGCAATAGGTGTTGTAGGCAATGGAGAGATGAGTTAAAGTACATGGAGGATGTGTGGAGTCATGGGCAAACATGGCACCATTTTGTATCATAGAGGATCTTCTAGTGTTTACAGCAGCAGCAGGCCCTAGACCCAACTGCCATGGGTGTCAAGGAACAACTATACACAACTTGCTTGGTTGTGGGCTCATTCTAGGAGGCAGGAGAGGAGAAGATGAAAAATAAATTAAGAAACAATGTTTTACAAACTTACCAAACTTTCTTGATGTTTCCTTATCTGGAAAGTGTTGGTCGTTAAGATTCAGTATCTTCAGAGAAACAAAATTTGGCAAGACGGTGACTAGGAAAGGGAAAATAAATTTTAGTTAGGCCAGACACATTTCCTATGACAAAGAAGAGTATCATTGAAATAAAGAGTATTTCAAATGTGATGAAAGATGATATAATATTCAGGTTGAATTACTATGACTAAGTAGAAGACATTGCTCTGAAAATTAAAGATTTAAATTGTAGACAGATGTATTTCACTTTGGTGAAAGCCTCACTGAAGATCAAGTGTGATCACAGTTCCCACAACAACATTTGCATTTTAATCCTAGAGTACTGAATGACTGTGCACAGAAGCATCTAAAGTCAAAGTTTTACAGTTCTTACCAAATGATGTGGTTTCAAAGCATTGTCCAGAAAACTCAATCTCTCTCAGTTTCTTGCAGGAAGCAAGCACAGCCAGGAGAGACTCACAATTCAACAGGAAATTACATTTCAGATGAAAGACATGAAGATTTGGAGAGTTCTGAATCAATTTAACTGCAAAAGATGAAGAATTTTCAGAAATGAGAGAAGGCCATGAATTTCTACCAGAATTTGACCCTCAATACATCAGTTCCAGCTACAGTGATTAAACAGGCAGTGACTTGGTGGCCCAGTGCCTCTATGACACAGTGGCACAGTATCTAGAAGTCAGACTACATTCATTGTGGTTATGCTCAGTTTCTGCAGCTGACTAGTGGGCAGATGACCTGGGGCAAGTTCTGGACCCCCTCTGGAAACAGAGAACTGAAAAAGAAAACTATTTCTGTTCACTATATTTCACCCCCAGTGTCAGCATCCTGATGTCTCCATGTTTGCACCCTTTACTGACACAATAGGAATTCTGTGCAAAGTAATATAAAAAAAGAGAACAACTCTGAAACACAACTTTAAAAACATGTAAACCTATTTATTTTGTCTGTGTGTATGTGGTGTGTGGAGATCATCCATGTGCCAAGCACATTTTGGGAGGTCAGGGAAAACTGGGAGAACTCGATGTTTCCTTTCACCATACAGATCTATGGGACTGAAGCCAACAGGACTGACTTAAGCACATTTACCTTCAGTTTGGAAAATGTTTTGTTTGGTTGCTTTGGTTTCTTTTCAGACGGGGTCTCATATTGTATCTCCGACTAGCCTGGAAATAACTACATTTATAGAGAGAGGCTGGCTTTGATGTGATAGTCTTCCTGTCTAAGCCTTCTAAATGCTGGGACTATAGGCAGGAGCCTCCATACTCTAGTGACTTTTTGACATGAAAATCTGCCATGTCAGTTCCTAGCTTACATCTCCTTAGTGTTCAGTGCTTTAAAAATTAAGGATCTGATGGTGCTTTTGTCATTTTGCTAAATGGCATGTTGTAGAAAGATGGCTGCACAGCTGTCTGTCAACAAGAGGCTGGGATGAAGAGAAATGGAGAAAAGGTTCTAACTGCTTCTTGGCTATTCAAGCCAACTCAAAAGCCATGTACTCCCTTTGTAAACTTTGTGTACATTGTAAACCCACAAGGCCCCAGGCCTACAAGCAATAAAATTGTCTCAATCCCTGATCTCATCCCAACAATCAGGCCACAGAATCCCTCCACTCCTAGACCTCCCTGGAAAGCTGTGCCCCTCCAACCGCACACCATGCAATCCTATATAAACTCTGTGTTCCACCCAGTTCTCTGCTGCTTCTTGCTTGAGAAGAAGCAACCACCTCCCCAAGTCTTCCCTCCCAATAAATCTCTTGTGCAAGGTTTGTTATGTGGTGTGACTTGGTGGTATTCCTTGGCTCTGGACTGCCAGAATATCTTCTGGAGTGCACTGAAACCCTTTTGTCTGAGCAGAACTTTTGCTGGGGAAACCTCCACTGCAGAAGCAGAACTATTACACTTGCACTGGGGAAAATCTCCAGGCAGTTGGATCAGAACTCCTGTAGGGGAAGCCTTTCCCTTCAGAGCTGCAACACCTACACTGCTCCCAGTCAGATTCCTTCACCCTCAGTAGACAGATCTGCACTTGCCACTCAGACAGCAAAAGAAGAGGACTCCACACACTGCTTTGCAGAGGAAGCTTTAGGAGTGTAAAGCTCAGGCTGTGCAGTCAAACCTTCTGTTTGGAGACACATTTCCTTAGCCCTGAGCCATCACTGACCTCATTTCCCCAGCTGACAATCAGCAATAATCATCAAACCTTCTCTCACACAGGGGCTGTGAAGACTGAGTCAGCGGTTATGAAGGGCTGAGAACAGTTCCCCATGTTAAAGAGTCGGGTAACAAATAAATCTCTGCCCTCTTAAGGAGGAAGAGCACTGTTCCCACACCTTCCCATGTAGGAACATTTCACACTGTGAAGCCCAGGAAAGGTTTAACTAATGATGATTTAACAGTTCTAACAATTACTAGCCAAGTAGCTTTTCCAGCTGAGACATGAGCTGGAGATCCAAGCACCATCTTTACCTAGTCTGGAGAGGTCAGACTCCGTGGAAGTTTGGATGGATAACTTCTCCATGTGGTGGAGGTTTGGGAACTCTCCAGGAAGGAATGAAAGCACATCTGCTTTGCCATGTAGTCTCACTGACAGTTCTTTCAGGCCCAGGAACTTGTCCAAATTTGCAAAGAGCTGATCTGGAAAGCAGCACATAGTTCCCATCACTCAAGGTCCCCAGTGGAGGTTCTAAGCTGTGCTGTCATTTTTAGCCATTTTAATGCTTTCAGGATGAAATTTCTCAGACTTCCTAACATCTGTGTAGGAAGCACAGCCATGAAGATACTGCCATCTGCTACATCTGCTGATTAGATACTACAGGGGAAGCCCTGTGCTGGTCTCTAGACTCACAAAATATATAAAATTTTCCCCAACCAACAAACAGCATGGGAAACAACTGGTTTTGCACATGCAAACGATTATATTTGAATTCTTACCTCCAACTTACATAAAAATGTAACTCAGATCCTCTCCACCAATCTGATCCTGTGCATCCTCTTCCAAAGTCTGTCCAGGTAATTCTCCCACCCTCCTCTCTCATCCATCCCCAAACTGCCTAGATCTAGTTTGGATCCCACATCCAGTACCTGGGTCTAGTCCAGCTACCTCTGCCTGTGTCACTGCCAAACTCTAGAATTCTTTCACAATCCACCCTGCCTTCCTTTCCACCCCCAACCTTCAGCCACATCCTACACAATCTTCTCCAGGGTCTAAGTGGGTGAGTTTTCCTGATGCTCCCCACCTCCTACCCTCCCCAACCCCCACAAGCTTGGACTAAAATGCATATCTTGCATATCAGCTCAGGCTCCGGTGTCCACCTGAGCCATATCCAACTTGTAGGCCCAATCCAACCCTCACAATCATAAAACTGATGGAATGACAAAGAAAATCTAGGATTTGAAAATAAAATTCAATAAAGATAGAAACACTAAGGAGTCAATCTAAATATATATATAATTTAATAACCCAATAACTGAACTAAAAACTCAAAGGACAGACTTACAAGTAGAATGAATCAAGCAGATGATTCAGTATGAGGACTTGAAGATAAAGTACATGAAATAAGCAAAGAATATGGGGGGGGGAACACAGCAAAGAAACATATAGGAGATGTAGGACACCAAGAAAAGACCAAACTTTCAAATTTGAGAAATAGATGAGGGAGAAAAAGCCCAGGTCAATGACATAGACCAGCTCTCCAACAACATCATAGAAGAAAACTTGCCCAGATTAAGAAAAGACATACCCATACAGAAGATACAGGAAGCACAGAGAACACCAAATAGAAAAATCCTGAAAAGAAACTCTTCATGGCATATTTTTTTACTTTCAATAATTTAATTACTAACTACACTTTAATGCTGATGTCTTTTTTTAACCTTTCAACTATTGTTGTTTCTTTTTTTTATTTATTACAATTTATTCACTTTGCATCCTAGCTATAGCCCCTCCTTTATCCCCTCCCCATCTGACCATCCCTCCCTCTTCTCCTCCCATGCCCATCACCCAGCACACAGATAGGAGAGGTCCTACTCTAGTTCCATCTGACCCTAGCCTAACAGTTCTCATCAGGACTGGCTGCATTGTCTTCCTCTGTGGCCTGGCAAGGCTGCACCCTCTCAGGGTAAGGTGATCAGAGATCCAGCCACTGAATTCATGTCAGAGACGGTCCCTGTTCTCTTTACTAGAGACCCCACTTGGAGACTGAGCTGCCATAGGCTACATCTGTGCAGAGGTTCTAGGTTATCTCCATAAGTGGTCCTTGGTTGGAGTATCAGTCTCAGAAAAGACCCCTGTGTCCAGAATTTATGGTTCTGTTGCTCTCTTTGTGGAGCTCCTGACCCCTCCAGGTCTTTCTCGCCCTTCTTTAATAAGATTCCCTGCACTCTGCTTCATGGCATATTTTAATGAAAACATTAAGTATACAAAAAATTTGAAAACATCAGGAGAAGAAACACAAGTCACACATACAGGAACACCCATCAGAATAACAGCTGATTTCTCAATGGAAACACTGAATGCCAGAAAAGTCTGTGTCACTGCATATCAAATCCTAAAAAACCACAAAAGATAATAAAACTATCTAACATGCATGATTGGGGGGGAAAATTCTATGATATAAATAGCCTACAAAAACTATATCCAAAAAACCAACCTAAAGAAATTAAGGGAGACATTATTTCAGACTGAAGAGAGGGGTGAACAGAGCTAAGAGATGAAGGAATTTGAAGGTATGACTACTAAAGTACAAAATACCACTGAGAGCACAAACAACACTGAAATCAACAACACATCACTACAACCAACATATGCACTTCAATAATACCTTCAAATATTAATGGTCCCAATTCTCCAATCAAATGATTCAGGCTGGCTGAATGAATCAAGAAAAAAATAAACTTTAAAGTCAAAAATGATGTAAACACTTTAAAGAAAAAGCACTCTGTGGTAATCAGAAAACCTGTTTCTCTTAACACATTATTATTGTAATCCCATGGACATTCACCAAATTCTGGTTTGGTTGTATAAAAAGTGTACTACTGGAATTAAAGACACATACTAACACCAACGCATTGGTATTAGCTGATTTCAATACCCTTGTTTCGCCAATAGAATAAAAAATAAGCATAGAAAAATCAACTTTAAATGACATCATCTATGAAATGAACTTAACAGATGCCTATAGAATATTTCACCCAAACACCAAAGAACATAAAGTCTACTAAGCTACGCACACAAGCTTCTCTAAAATAGATCATATTCTGGGACACAAAACAAATCTGTACAAATTCTGAAAGATTTAAATAACTCAGTGTATCCAGTATGGTCATAATATAATATATAAAACTTAAAATCAACACATCTCTAGTAAATACACATAGTATGGAGATTAAACACATTACTGAATGATAAATGGGTCAAAGAAAAATCAAGACAGAAATGAAAAAGATTTCCTATAACTAAATAAATACAACACAACACAAAAACCTGGAGACACATTAAAAATAATCCTACATGACAATTTTATAGCTCTAAGTACTACATTAAAAAAAAAAAAAAACAGATAAAGTACAGATCAATGACTTAATAGTACAACTCAAACATTTGGAAAAATAAAGAGAAACCAAACCCAGATCCAGCTAATGGCAAGAAATAGTAAAACTCAAAGTGGAAATTAATGAACTAAAATAAAACAACACCAGGAATCAGCAAATAAGAATTGTGGCTTTTTTGAGAAGATAAACAAGATTGACAGGCCCTTGGCCCAACTAAACAAGTGAGGTAACCCAAACCTGAAAAGACAACTGTCACCTGAGGTTCCTGGCTCAAAATCTCAGATATGAGTATATAATCTGGAGTAACAGCATAAAAAATGGGGGAAAAGACCATTGTGAGGAGAGCACTAGAGAGAGAAATAGCAACAGAGGGGAAATAGCAGGGTTCAAGCAATGTAAAAGAGTAAATAGGAAAAACAGAGGACTTTAAACACAGAGGAGAGGAAGGAGACAAATAGAGAAGGAGGATGGAGGGACTATTAATTATCTACTTAAAAATACCTATGATACATTTAAGTAATAAATATGTGCTTATATACATACATACATATATAAATACCATACAAATATACATAATTTAAATGAAAATTTCCCATCTGTGCTGACAATGCTCCTCCCAAAAGCCCTAGGTTATCTAACAAAAATCCTGACACCAGGCATGAGAAGCCCTCTTTTTGTGTTGTCAGTCAGGATTGTCTAAGAAGCTCCCAAAACATTAAAGACTATTTCTGATGGCATTGTTTGCCTTCAAGAGGTGGAAGATATATCTCTATTGCTGAAGAGACCATGCACTTCAGGCACAGGACCTTAAGATGTGAGCTGGAACTGACCTGAGAGCCTCCTCCCTGAGGACTAGCTTTTGTTGTACCAGAAGGCAGCATGCAAGCTTCCAAGGGAGGGAAGCAACCAATTCTTCACAGCTATGATATCTATGAACCACAGCAATGACCAGCGTGACACAATACCTCTAACGGTGTAATGGTGACGTTTATACCTTAATGGTAACCAACCATCTCTAATTGGACATAAGTTCCACTCAACAAGAGGGAAGACATGACTGGTACTGGAAACCTAGCCAAGTTCTCAGGGCTTGCAAAGCTTGGATGTTGAAGAACAACCTCCAAATACCACTGTACTAAACCAGCATAATCCCTAACTACATTCTCCATATCTGTCCTTGTGCCCACAGACTATTTCTACCCTCATCAAAGAAACTTCTCTTTGCAACAGAGGAAGACTATTACAGAAAACCGAAACTGATCAAAATTAAGAATTGTGATGCCTAGTCCCAACTGACACATCTACAACATGACTGGTTGGCCTAAGGCTCAGAGATCACTGTGGGAAAAAGAATAGGAAAGATTCTAAGAGCCAGAGGAATACCAAGTTTTACTGATGTTCTGTCTTCTGGAAATGTCAGAGAATCTACACCCATGAAGTCTCACTAAGAAAGTTTCCTAAACATGACCTGAACAAGATTCACACCAATGGACATGCTAACGTGGACAGGCTGAAGCTCAGGAAGCTTCAACCACAAGGAAGAACGTCAGGCAACTAAGGATGCTAAGACAGGGATTAATACTCTTCCCAGGGAAGAGCACACCAACTGTTATACAATGACAAATGGTCAGCACTCTGTGTGTGTGCAACATTGTATGGACTGAGCATGTTGCATATGTGTATGTGTGTGAGAGTGTGTGTGTGTGTATGTATGTGTGTATAAAACGTCTAAAGAAAAAGGTCATAAATTCGATTGAGAGCAAGGGGAGTTCATGGTAGAGGTTGAAACAAAGACAAGGAAGGGAGAAAAATATAATTGTTTTACACACACATATGTGTGTATACATATATTCCAAAATATATAAATACACCTGAACGGTTTGTCCAATGTTACTTGTGTGTGTGTGTGTGTGTGTGTGTGTGTGTGTGTGTTTCTGCCTTCTGTTCAATAAAAAAGCTATTAGTTAATGCCAAGGTATTTATTCCACTACTGTAAACTTAGGGTAATAGTGACCTGTTGGTTGTTTTCTTAGTTCAAAGGCATATTTTTTCTTTTGTGTTCTATGTCATAGTTAAGGATCCATTTTCAAATCTAAGGTCTTAAAGATTACCTGTTATGGTTTCATTCTTGAACTGTCATTGATCTACTTTGAGCTATATTTTTTTTCCTATCTCTCTTATCTTTAATTTTTAAAACTTTTTTGAGATTAAAATAAAATTACATTCCAACCAAGGACTATTCATAGAGATAAAAGAAAATGCACAGATTCATTTCCAATTGATTTACACTCTGATTGGCCTGCTCTTTGATCACCTTCCCTGTTATATCAGCCTTACATAGAGGACATATTTTTCAGAAAGAGAGGAGAACCTCCATCAGTACTTGGGGGAGTGGCATTTCTCTTATTGCAGAATCTTTTTTTTTTGAAAACATAAAGTGAAGAAAATGGGAAAAAATAAAATTACATTATTTCTCACCTTTCATTTTCTTTTTACACTCCCTTCCATCTATCCCTCCATCTACATTTTTCTCATTTCTCTTATTTTGAGACAGGATCTTAAGTTCCCAGTCTGACCTCAAATTTAGTATGTAGCCGAGGCTGCCCATGAATTTCTTCTGCCACCACCTACCATGTATTGAGAATACAAACATGAACAACCTTGCTCAGTTTGCACAGTGCTGGGAATTCAACCCAAGATCTTATGAATGTTTATGTTATACAATGCATGTTTATGGCATATCAACATTCTACCAGCTAAGCTACATTCATACCCTGCTTTGTCTACCTGTTGCATGAGAGTCAATCAGCTCTTTTGGAATCTGTGAGTGGATATTTTTCATCACATTAAAATTTTTTTTCAAGGATGAGATATGTAGAAGCAGAACTATCCAGCACACAGTGAGTTTAAATCTAACCTGCACAAGCAAAGACACTATCTAAAAACCAAAACCAAAAACAGGAGGCACATTTTTAAAAACCAGGAAAAAGTCATATTTAATGTTTACCTAAAAATGCACATATAATTTATGTAAGTATAGGTGTACATATAAACATAACTGAAGTGAAGTTATGCCACTGGAGGTGAAAATGCCATGAAAAAATTAAAGTCCAAGTGCAAGGTATAAAAATTTCTCTTCACATTGTGGTCAGGAGACCCTCCCCTCCAATATAACATAGGCTTTTGCTGTTTCCTTTGGTTGCCTCACAGAATTTGATGACAGGATCCTATTACTCAAGACACCACATATTTCAAGCTCAAGACATGAAAGAATCTAGAACTGTCCTTGGAAGCCTCTTCCCTAAAGACTAACTCTCTCTCTCTCTCTCTTTCTCTCCCTTCTCATTAAACTTGTTTTAATGGGTCTCAAAATTCTGTGACAGATTTTTGGTCAAGTTGTGTCCATTAAAAAGTACTGATTTTGAAAACTAATAACTTAAAACTGCCACATACACACAAAGGTCCAGGAAACATTCTTCTTTTCTTCTGAAGGTTTTAGGATGCATTGTTATCATTAACCAGTATTTTACTATTAAACTTAAATTGCAAATTGAGACAAACAGTTCTGAGACCATTCTTTCACCACTGATTAAGACAAAGAAAACAAACAAACAAACAAACAAGATTAACTCTCACAGTACCCAAAGGTGCTATGAAAGCTGTCAAGGGAGAAAAGCAATTCACTGTCCTACCCAGCCACAAAGCCTATGAACCATAACAATGACCAGCATGGATGGTATATCCTATGGTATATTAATGGCTTTTGTATCTTGGAGGTAACCAACACCTACCCAATAAAATGTAAAGGCTGCTCAGGAATAGTAAATTCATGCCTGCTACCATAAACTTAGCTAACTTCCTGTGGCTGGTAAGGTCATGGACCCTGAAAGACAGCCTACTCTTGCCATTTGCTAAACAAGTGTAATTTCTACCTGCATTCTGAATACTTGTCCTTATATCCACAGATAAGTGTAGCTGTCGATCTGCATCAAAGAAATCAAAGAAGCTTCTTCTTTCTTTTTCTTTTTCTTTTCCTTTTGTGTGTGTGTGTGGTTTTTGGAGACAGGGTTTCAATGCATAGCCCTGGCTGTCCTGGAAATCACTCTGTGGACCAGAATGTCTCAGATTCACAGAACTCTGTCTGCCTCTGCCTCCCAAGTGTTGGGATTAAAGGTGTATGCCACCATCACCTGTCAAAGAAGCTTCTTTTTCACAAAAGATAGAGACTATAACAGAAGTCCACAACTGGACAAAATCTAGAGAACAAGCGACCATGTGGAGCCCACCCCAATTGATATATATAAGACTGCTGTTATACCCAAGGCTCAGGGAACATGGTAGGAGAGGGGACAGGAAGCTTGTAAGAGCCAGAGGATCAGAATATCTGCTATGAGATAGTGAGTTCCATACATATGACTAGAAAGCTACACCATAAAATCTCAACAATGTGGTTGCCTAAGCAAGGCCTATACAATGACAACACCAGTTAAAAACAATATGGGTAGTCCCACCCCTAGATGAAGAGCTATGTGTGCTTAGTGGACGCTGAGGGGGGACTCAGCTTCTCCACAGACAATGCCCAGCAGGTTATCCAATCCCAAGCGGTCAGCCCTGAACACATACATATACAAGCAACACTAATAGACTCAGCAGTTTGTATTTATATATGTGTTTATATATACAGATATGTAGACTAGGTTGACAGGGAACTGGGGAACAATAGTAGGTGTTGGAGGGAAGAGAGCATGGCATAGAAAGTATGTAAATACAGCACTCATGTATGACATTGTCAAAAATATAATGAAATAAATGTCAGTAAAAACAATAAAACAGGCAAACAAAATAAACAGAGAGAGAAAAAGAAGGAAGGAAAAAAGAAATAAAAAGGAAAAAGAAAGATTGAAAGCTCATGAGGCCTCAACCCTACACAAAGAACTATAAAAACCTAAGGGATGCTAATGATGGGAAAAACAGTCTTCCCAGGGAAGAGCATGCCAGTTGGTTATGTACTAACAAATGGTCAGCCCTTAAATCATATATACAAGTAGTAGTATTCAGACTGAGCCGGTATTTAAGTATTGAGAAATGTATACACATAATTAGTATACAAGTATATTAGAAATATATATACACACATGTATGTATATATGTCAATATCAATATCAACAACTAATTTTAAAAACATGCCATGAATCTGAAAGAGAGCAAGGATGGGTATATGGAAAGGCTTGGATGGAAGATAGGAAAAAAGGACATGATATATTTTATAGTTTCAAAAATAATTCTTAAAAAGAAAAAGGACAGGGCTGGAGAGATGGCTCAGTGGTTAAGAGTGCTTTCTGCTCTTCCAAAGGACCAGGGTTCAATTCCCAACACCCACATGGCAGTTCACAACTGTTTGTGATGCCAATTTCAAGGGATCTGACATCATCACACCAAATGCACATAAAATAAAAATTAAATAAATTATTAAAAAGAAAAAAAAGTCTTTAAAAAAAGTTAAAAAAAAAAGAAAAAGGACAATACAGACAGAGCAAAGAATACTTGAGCATATAGCATGCTGCTAAAAAAAATCAAAGTTCTGCTACTAACAATAACAAAATTTAAAAATTAAATATTTGCCATGGTATAAAAACTGAGAAATGAACTGAATGAAAGATAGTAAAGTCTAGGAGCTGAAAAGATGGCTCAGCAACTAAGAGCTCCTGCTGTTCTGCAGAGGACCACAGTTAGGTTCCCAACACCCACATTAGGCAGCTGAAACAACCTGTAACCACAGCTCCAAAAGATCTGACACTCTCTTCTTACCTCTGAGGGCAACTAAACATACAAGCACAGGAAAACAGACAATTAAATAAATATATTTTAAAAGACATCATTATAAAGTCTATCCTGAAAACTATCAAACAGCGCTTAGAAGAAGACATAATTATTATTTATGCAGATTAAATGTCTTCTCTGGAGAAGCCATTTCCTCCTCTGGGCAGCGAGAGTGCAGAAGGTTCTCCAGCATCATCTGACACACAATGCCCCATTTACCAACAACAAGCTACTCAAGCACCCTTCTGAGGACCTTGAGAGATGAAACTATGGTGGCAGTATTTTCCTAGTGTTCTCTGAGTTACTTGAAACCCATTCTAGGATTCGGGCCTTATACACTGCCTCAAACAGTGAGAGTATTCAGATCTCTCCTATCAAGGCACATCCACGGCTTGTACCTGAGAAGTTTACTCATCTAACAGTAAGGATGAGAAACCACAGATTCAGCCAGAATGCTTGTGAAAGCACACTCAGGGATACCTGGTAGCTGGTTCATCCCCTAGACCTCAAGAGACTGCAGGGCAGGCAGGGTGAGAAGCAGCTCCTGTTCTGCTGTGCTGAGCTCCAGCCTGCACAGGGAACACTTGGTGACAGAGGTCTTATTCAGCTCTAGAGCTGGGCAGATGCTTTCAAGAAAGCCATTGCTGTTGGACAAGCAGAGCTCAATATTCTGTGAAGCTGAGAAGACTTCCATTAGGACCCCGAGCAGTGCTTGGTCTGCTGGGCCCATGTCAGCCACTGCAACTTCCAACCTAGGGATCTTGTGTGGCTTGGGTGACAGTTTCCAATACCCAGAATTTATTTTGGGTAGATGGCTGCGTTGGTTATTCATGTTATTGAAAAAACTGTATACATTCTCTTGATTTTTAGCTAAATTTTCTGCCCATTCCTTCATATGTTCAAAGGCAGATGCATAGTCCTCATCTATAGTTGGTGGCTGTAATGTTTCATAACACTTTTTCATGACTGAATAACCTACATTAGGTGACATTTTATTTCCATTCATGGAGACTTTTATACTTGCCAACAGTAATAGGCTTTCTGGGTGGTCCCTAAAGTACTGGAAATTCAATACATTTAAAGCCAGTGTTCTCCCTCGAAGGAATTGCAAAATCAATGGAGAACATGCAGAAACTGTGTTGCTTTCATAAGCAAAGTTTAGAGCAAGTCTCAATAAATTTTCTGAAAAATTTGAAGACAAAGCTTCAGGAGAAAACTGCCACAATTCTTTAATTGACTGTGTTATAAAGGAAGGTTCTGGTCCATGCTTTACATGATCCTCTTCTTCAGACATGTTCTCCAGCGACTCTTTCTCATCCACCAACTGAAGCAAATGAGACACAACTTCTGGCCCTGCCTTTGATGAAGGGTGGCTGGAGACATACTTCAAAAAAAGTTGTTGTAGGTGGTCAGAGCCTTCAAGGGTGAGTTAATTTGTCTCAAATAATGAATTCCCAGATCTTGGTCTTCCTGTCTGTCTGAACCCAGGAGTTCAGTCAGCCTCATGGCAGCAAGAAATTCTTGGAAGAGAGGACTTAAAAACCGGTAGACTGGTCTCAGTCTCTGGGCGGTGAATTTGCTCATCAAGCAGGTGGTCAGGTCTTCATCTTCATCCACTCCAGCCTCTGTGAGGTCATCATTGTTGAACTCAAAGCATGAAGAAAAATGCCCTCTCAAGGCCAGCTGCCCACATGAGGACACAGTGGCCTTGAGGGCCTCAGCTGCAGCTTTGTACTTTAAGGACAGGTACTTCATATAGGACTTGAAAACTGCCACATCATGAAAGGGCTGGTCAGAAGGATTTTGAAACCAGTCAGTACAGACTGCTGCTATGAAGAGAGGAGTTTTGTGAATTCCCTGTAAATCCTCATTCTTTCCGAAATAAACCATAAACTCTTGCAGAAGTGTTATACTCTGTGAGAAGACCTTCCTTAATACAGAGACTGTATTATAGAAAGGAAACTCTTTGATCTCTAGAATTGTATCCAGGTATGGACAGATGGACCTGGCCCTGTTTGTATGGACAGCGATCAATAAGCAGGTTTGTGACAAGTAGTTTTTTGTAATCAGTGTCTCTAGGGCTTGGGGGAGTGAGTCCACCCCATTATAGTCATCCAACAGGAACAGCACCTGGTGTTTTAACTGCTGGATGCTGCTGCTCAGGCATGCTTCACTAACACAGCCTCCTGCCTCTAGGAGTTGGGCACAGATGATGCTGGCCAGACCCTGGTCTGGTCTGGTGGAACTAAGGGAGAGGTAGAAGACCAGCTGGAACCTGTTCAACAGGGGACAGCACCCTGATGCCCAGAGAAAAGCTATTTTCTTCAGGAAGGTTGTCTTCCCACTGCCAGCTTCCCCCTCCACACACATGACCGAGCTGAGATTGGCAAAGACCTCTGGGATTGTCAGGGCCCCTTGCACTGGCCTGCTGATGTGCTTTGCAATGATGGACACATCACAGCCAAGCAAGTGGTCAGTGCCTTGGCTGGAGCACACCTCTGGCAAATTCATGTGGCAGAAATTGGCTTTGGTGTAGGCACCTTGCAGCTGCTCACTCAGACTCTTTGCCTCTTGAAACCACTGGGCTTCCCTCAGAGCCAAGCCTGTGGAGAGAAGGGAGGCAGAGGAAGATGTACCTTCACACCTCTTTGATTGCTTTGCTTGTCTGCTAAGAGTGGATTAGGACTCTCCTCTCCTTCCCATGACCCCCTCCATACCCTAAGACCCTCTCATCTTTCCATAGCATCAGAATGTGGGGTACTATGTCTAAGGCCTCTCATTTGACAGGGACTTGGATATCCTGGCACCCTAATTTCCCTTTAGGATCTCAGGAGACCAGCCTGCTGCATGATGCCTTTAACACTGGCTGCTTTGGATCTGGCATGAGGACTGCTGTCTGTAGTCCTGCATTCACTCTCAAGATGCCACAGGAGCACTCTCTCACCCACAGCTCCCTTCACCTCAGTGCTCTCCTCTAGGAGCTCCTTGGACAATTATAAACACACTTTCCTGTCCAAAGCCCACATACAAATACACAGAATCCCATGTGCTTTCAAGTTCTTACCGGCCTTGGTGGGATGAACTGGGTCCTCCTGATTGCTTTCACTTGTGATTTCCTTTGAAGAGAAATCCTTTATTAAATTAAAATTTGCATGATAGTGAGACATTATGTTATCATTGAGAACCAAAGTCTTCTAGACTTCACTCTGTTTGTGGCATGTATTCTACCAACTGAACAACGTTTCCAGCCCTTGCAATGTCATTTTGAAATTCACAAATACTGTACACATATCACTTCAACCCAGAGTTGATTATCTTTTCAGTTTTCAACCTTTTTTCTTCATTTTTTTTCTGGTTTGTTTGCTGTTTTTTTTTTTTTTTTTTTTTGTTTTGTTTTTAGAGATGGGGTTTTATAGTATAATCCAGGCTGATCTTGAACTCACAGCCATCTCCTTGCCTCAGCTTCCAGAATGCTATATTGTAGACATGAGCCATGATTCCCAGATTTGCTTTTGCTTTGTGGGAAGGCAATCATAGCACACCTACCAAACAACTGCAGCATGCAGCAGTTGGTATGCCCATTGAATTCATAGTTGTGTCTTCTGTTGCAAAAATAGATTTCCTGATTTATTATTTGGCATTTGGTTTTGTTCATAAAGCACATTCATGGGCCAGAAATATGTCTCAGTCCTAGAGTGCTTGCCTAGGACAATGGGGGTCTTGGTTTCAATACAAGAAACAACATCAAAAGTCAAATCAGCTGGACATGGGTGCAGACAGTTGGAACCATAGCATTTTTAAGGCTGAGGCAGAGATCACAAGTTCCAGGTCAGGTTTGGCTACACAGAAAATTCAAGATCAGCCTAAGCTGAAAATCTGGAAATCTGTCTCAAGCAAAAGTCCAACCAAGGAAAATGACACATGTGTTTAAGGTTCAAAAGTTCTAGCAGAAAGTCTAGCCTACTGCCCTGCAGGAAAAGGGCAGATGGAATGTGTTTAGTCTGCATTTTAATCAAGTTGAAGTCTAAAAGTGTCTCAAGGGTCTGCTTCTTCTGGGAGAAGGGCTCACTGTTCACTGTGAAGCCCCATCTATAGCTATCATGTGACAGTTGCTTCTTAGATTCTCGTGGACTCTATCTAATTATGATACATTTACAGTTGACAATCACAGCTCAACCCCACAATCATGTGTTGCTGAGTCAGAGAAGGGGCAGGGCTCATTACCATGGCTTCCAGAAGTGCATGGTGGCTCTCAAGGGCTGGAATCACTTCTGCAGAGGACTTCAAGTTTTGAAGAAATACACAACTATGCAAAGAAGATAAAAGTCATGAAATGGTTCCATGCAGTTAAGTGTCTGTATTAGCTTTATGGAGAACATGAAGATTCAGGACCAGGAATGAAACAGAAAGTGAACATTTTCAGTGACTCTGTCAGTCTTGCATCCTGTATAACCTTCAGTCAGTGGGTTCCAATAAAAATGCATGTGGTTTGTAAAGTAATGGTGAGGATATTGGGGGAGTGTGTTGGGGTGAGAACAGAGTTAGTGCCTGTCTGTGAAACCAGCTAAAATAATCTTAAAGAATAGAAAATAGTGACACAGCACTGTGGGTGCAGAGGCAAGAGGATAACTAGGGCTCACTGGATGCTAACAGGTTCAGAGAGAGACCCTGCTTCAAGGGAACAAGAGGGTGACATAAAGGAGAGGAGACTCCCTGTCTCCCTTTGGCCCCTATGTAGAACACACAATGCACACACAAACACACATTA
>JAEOAE010001150.1:0-152339 GCA_036365155.1 Meriones psammophilus | reverse complement strand
GTGACTGTGAGCTTGTGTGTGGGTGTTCATGGACATAAGCACATGTGCTTCTTAAGTCCCAGTCAACTGTGGTTCTCTTCTTCAGTTGTCAACTTTATTTTTATCTCTATGAAACCTTTACTTTCTGATTTTGCTGAAATCAGTGGACAGCATTACATACCTTCTCTCTGTCTTCATGATCATAAAGTTTGGATTACAGGCCTATTTTTATGCACCCAACATTTCTTCCATCATTTTATCATGATCAAATTCACATTTCCCTGCTTATGTGGCAAGCATGTTAAATACTAAAACATGTCTTTAGTTATGTTTGATGATTTTAAATCAGAAATGAAACAATATTTTAGAATTACATATATGTATATGTACATATACATATAAATGTACATACAAATGTACACATAATGTCAGATCATTCTTTAGCTAGAATTAGATGAATTGAATTTGGATGATTGTGTTCGTTCATAATGCAGTGATTGAATTACTGAGTGCTCATCGTTAGAGGCATGTATGTGTGTTTTTATATGTAAACACACACATGCACACAAACTTATGTAAATTTCCACATGTTAAATATAAAGGGTAGCTGATTGATGCACAAGCATCTTTCCATTTACACAACTCATAATCAAGCATATCAATAATTTTACAAGGTTGTGAGCTAGCATAAATGATTAATAAATTACGGATTTGGACACAAGACATTTCTGTAAACAATGTATATGAGATTCCCAATATGTGTGTCAGGAAATGAACTCATATTTCAGTGCAAGAGCTGTATGCACTCTTAACAGCTGATCCAGTTATCCAGAAACATATTCCTGTTAATATGTACATATTTGTGCTCGCTTCGGCAGGACATATACTAAAATTGGAACGATACAGAGAAGATTAGCATGGCCCCTGCACAAGGATGACACACAAATTCGTGTAGCATTCCATATTTTTAAAAACCATCTTCGTGCCAAAGGGATTCTCTCCACTACAACAGTCCAGGAACAACCAGAAACTAAATTCAAACAACTAAGATAGCCCAAAGGGTAGAGGACAGCGTAAAAGTTCAACCAACAAAAGCCAGAGCATTATGGCATCTCCAGAACCCAGTTATCCAGGGGCAAATAGCCCTAGACACCCCAGCATAAATGAAATTCAAGGAGACGACCTAACTTCTATGCTCAAGAAGATGATAACAGAGGAAACAAATAAAATATGAAAAGAAATAGAAGCTGCAATCAAACAGTATGTGGCCTTTAGAGAGGAAATGCTTAAATTACTGAATGAAATAAAAGAAACATGGATTGTTCAAACAAAAAGCTGAAGGAATTGACGGAAAAACATGAAAATACAGTCAGACAGGAGAAGGAAACCAACAAAATAGCTCAAGACCTGAAGATAGAATTGGAAAAATTAAAAAAAAAAAATGGAAGAAAATGTGGTGAGAAAGAACTTAGGTAAGAAAGCAGGAACTACAGAGGTTAGCATAACCAATAGGCTACAAGAAATGGAAGAAAGAATCTCAGGTGTAGAAGATACAATGGAAGAAATCGATGTATCTGTCAAAGAAAATGTTAAATCTAAAAAATTCCTGACACAGACCGTCCAAGAAATTCAAGACAACATAAAAAGACAAAACCTAAGAATAATAGGAATAGAGAAAAAAGAAGATTCCCTGCACCAAGACCCAGAAAATATTTTTAACAAAATAATTGAAGAAAATTTCCCCAAGCTAAAGGAGAGGCCTATTAGAATTCATGAGGCCTACAGAACACCTAACAAATTTGACCAGAAAAGAAAATCCTCCCGCCACATAATAATCAAAACAGTAAGTATACAGAACAAAGAAAAAATACTAAAAGCTGCAAGGGAAAAAGGCCAAGTAACATATAATGGCAAACCCATTAGAATCACACCTGACTTTTCAACAGAGACTATGAAAGCCAGAAGGGCCTGGACGGATATCATGCAGACCCTAAGAGAACACAGATGTAAGCCCAGGCTACTATACCCTGCAAAACTCTCAGTCCTCATAAATGGAGAAAACAAGATATTCAATGACAAAAACAAATTTCAACAATACCTACAAACAAATCCAGGATTACAGAAGACACTAGAAGGGAAAATACAACCCAGGGAAAACTAGCTACATTCAAGAAAACACAGGAAATAAATAACCTCACTTCAGTAAAACAAAAAGCAACCAAGCACACAACCTGATGACCAGAGCCAATATCAAAATCAACGGATCTAACAGCCACTGGTCATTAATCTCTCTCAACACCAATTGACTCAACTCTCCAATAAAAAGACACAGATTAACAGAATGGATACTTAAACAAAACCCAGCAATCTGTTGCATACAAGAAACACACCTAAGGCACAAAGATAGACATTACCTGAGGGTAAAGGGTTGGAAGATGACTTTCCAAGCAAACGGACCCAAGAAGCAAGCAGGAGTAGCCATTCTAATATCTGATAAAATAGACTTTCAACCAAAATTAATAAAAAGAGATGGGGAAGGATACTTCATACTCATCAAGGGAAAATTCCACCAGGAAGACATCACAATCCTGAACATCTATGCCCCAAATACAAGGGCACCCACATTTGTGAAAGAAACATTGATAAAATTTAAAGCACATATAGATCCCCACACATTAATAGTGGGAGACTTCAACACCCCACTCTCAACAAAGGACAGGTCAACAAAACAGAAATTAAAGAAAGAAACATTGTCTCTGACAGAGGTCATGAATCAAATGGACCTAACAGACATTTACAGAACATTACACCCAAACACAAAAGAATTTACCTTCTTCTCAGCACCTCATGGAATCTTCTCCAAAATAAACCATATAGTGGGTCACAAAGTAAGCCTCAACAGGTACAAGAAGATTGAAATAATCCCTTGTATCTTGTCTGATCACCATGGAATAAAGCTGGACCTCAACAATAACAGAAATAGCAAAAAGCCTACACACATATGGAAACTGAACAACTTGTTACTAAATGACAGCTGGGTCAGGGAAGAAATAAAGAAAGAAATTAAAGTCTTTCTAGAAATCAATGAAAATGAAGACACAACATACCCAAACTTGTGGGACACAATGAAAGCAGTGCTAAGAGGAAAGTTCATAGCACTAAGTGCCTTCAAGAAGAAATTCGAGACAGCGCATTCAAGCAACTTAATGGCTCACTTAAAAACCCTAGAAAAAGAAGAAGCAGACACACCAAGAAGGAGTAGACCAATAATCAAACTCAGGGCTGAAATCAATCAATTGGAAACAAATAAAACAATTCAAAAAATCAATGAAACCAAGAGCTGGTTCTTTGAGAAAATCAACAAGATCAACAAACCCTTAGCCAAGTTAACTAAAAGGCAGAGAGACACCACCCAAATCAACAAAATCAGAAATGAAAAGGGGGATATAACTACAGACACTGAGGAAATCCAAACAATCATTAGGACTTACTTCAAAAGTCTATATGCCACAAAATTTGACAATCTAAATGAAATGGACAATTTTCTTGATAGATTTGACTTACCAAAGCTGAATCAGGACCAGGTAAATCAACTAAATAGACCTATATCCCCCAAAGAAATAGAAGCGGTCATCAAAAGTCGCCCATCCAAAAAAAGCCCAGGACCAGATGGCTTCAGCGCAGAATTCTACCAGACCTTCAAAGAAGAGCTAACACCAATTCTCTTCAAACTATTCCACAAAATAGAATTAGAAGGAACATTATCAAACTCATTCTATGAAGCCACAGTCACCTTGGTACATAAACCTCACAAAGACTCAACAAAGAAAGAGAATTTCAGGCCAATCTCCCTTATGAACATTGATGCAAAAATACTTAATAAAATACTTGCAAACCGAATCCAAGAACACATCAAAGATATTATCCACTATGACCAAGTAGGCTTCATCCCAGGTATGCAGGGGTGGTTCAATATATGGAAATCCATCAATGTGATCCACCATATTAACAAACTGAAAGAAAAAAAAACACATGATAATCTCCCTAGATGCTGAAAAAGCATTTGACAAAATCCAACATCCGTTCATGTTTAAAGTATTGGAGAGATCAGGGATACAAGGCACATATCTAAATATAGTAAAGGCGATATACAGCAAGCCTATAGCCAACATCAAAGTGAACGGAGAGAAATTTAAAGAAATCCCACTAAAATCAGGGACAAGACAAGGCTGCCCACTCTCTCCATATCTCTTCAACATAGTGCTGGAAGTCCTTGCTAGAGCAATAAGACAGTTGAAGGAGATCAAGGGGATAAAATTGGAAAGGAAGAAGTCAAATTATCACTATTTGCAGATGATATGATAGTATACGTGAGTGACCCCAAAAACTCTACCAGGGAACTCCTACAGCTGATAAACACCTTCAGCAAAGTGGCCGGATACAAAATTAACTCAAAAAAATCAGTAGCCCTCCTGTATACAAAAGACAAAAGGGCTGAGAAAGAAATTAGGGAAACACCACCCTTCACAATAGTCACAAATGACATAAGGTACCTCGGCGTAACCCTAACCAAGGAAGTCAAAGACTTGTATGAAAAAAATTTCAAATCTCTGAAGAAAGAATTAGAAGAAGATATGAGAAGATGGAAAGATCTCCCATGCTCATGCCTTGGAAAGATTAACATAGTAAAAATGGCCATCTTACCAAAAGCAATCTACAGATTCAATGCAATGCCCATCAAATTCCAACACAATTCTTTACAGACCTGGAAAGAAAAATTCTCAACTTCATATGGAATAACAAACCCAAATTGCAGAATTGTAAAACAATCCTCTACAATAAAAGATCTTCTGGAGGTATCTCCATCCCTGATCTTAAGCTGTACTATAGCGCAACAGTTTTAAAAACTGCATGGTACTGGCATAGAAACAGAATGGTGGATCAATGGAACCAAACAGAGAACCCAGAAATAAACCCACACACTTACGGACACCTGATCTTTGACAAAGACGCCAAAACCATTCAATGGAAAAAAGATAGCATCTTCAACAAATGGTGCTGGTCCAACTGGATGTCTACATGTAGAAAAATGAAAATAGATCCATACTTATCACCCTGCACAAAACTGAAGTCCAAGTGGATCAAAGACCTCAACATAAAACCAGACACATTAAATCGGCTTGAAAAAAAAAAAAGTGGGAAATACCCTAGAACTCATTGGTACAGGAGAAAACTTCCTGAACAGAACCCCAACAGCACAGGCTCTAAGAGCAACAATCAATAAATGGGACCTCATGAAACTGAAGAGCTTCTGCAAAGCAAAGGACACTGTTATCAAAACAAAGCGACCACCTACAGATTGGGAAAGAATCTTCACCAACCCTTTATCTGACAGAGGACTCATATCCAGCATATATAAAGAACTAAAGAAGCTGAAAAGCAGCAAACCAAGTAATCCACTTAAAAAATGGGGAACAGAGCTAAACAGAGAATTCTCTGTAGAGGAATATCGAATGGCAGAGAAGCACTTAAAGAAATGCTCATCCTCACTAGCCATTAGGGAAATGCAAATCAAAACAACCCTGAGATTTCACCTTACACCCATTAGAATGGCCAAGATCAAAAACTCAAGTGACAACAGATGCTGTAGAGGTTGTGGATAAAGGGGAACCCATCTCCACTGCTGGTGGGAATGTAAACTTGTACAACCACTCTGGAAATCACTCTGGTGCTTTCTCAGACAACTACGAATAGTGCTTCCTCAAGATCCAGCCATACCACTCCTGGGCATATATCCAAAAGAGGCTCAAGTACACAAAAAGGACATTTGCTCAACCATGTTTGTAGCAGCTGAATTTGTAATAGCCAGAAGCTGGAAACAACCCAGATGCCCCTCAACTGAAAAATGGATGCAGAAATTGTGGTGAAATGGAATATTACTCAGCAATGAAAAATAAGGAAATCATGAAATTTGCAGGTAAATGGTGGGATCTGGAAAGGATCATCCTGAGTGAGTTGTCCCAGAAGCAAAAGGACACACATGGTATATACTCACTCATATAGACATACAACATAGGACAAACCCACTAAAACCTGTGCATCTAAAGAAACTAAGCAAGAGAGAGGACCCTAACTAAAATGTCCAATCCCCATCCGGAAAGGCAAAGAGGAGGGATATCAGAAGAAGAAGAAAACAGGAAACAACCTAGGAACCTACCACAGAGGGCCTCTGAAAGCCTCTGCCCTACAGACTATCAAAGCAGAGGCTGAGCCTGATGGGCAACTGTTGGGCAGAGTGAATGGAATTTTAGGTAAGAACTGGGAAATAGTAAGAGCTGGAGAGGACAGGGTCTCCACAAGGAGAGCAACAGAACAAGAAGATTTGAACACAGGGAGAGACTCATACTCCAACCAAGGACTATTCATAGAGATAACCCAGAACCCCTGCACAGATGTAGCCAGGGCAGTTCAGAGTCCAATTGGGTTACATAGTAATGTGAAGAGGGACTGCCTTTGACATAATCTGATTGGCCTGCTCTTTGATCACCTTCCCCTGGGGGGGGGGGAGCAGCCTTACCAGGCCATAGTAGAAGACAATGCAGCCACTTTTGATGTAAACTGATAGACTAAGATCAGAAAGGAGAGGAGAACCTCCCCTATCAGTGGATTTGGGGAGTGGCATGCATGCAGAGGGAGGAGGGAGGGTGGTATTGGGAGGGGAGGAGGGAGGGGCCTATGGGGGGATGCAGAATGAATAAAGTGTAATTGATGAAAAATTAAAAAAAATAAAAAAAGAAGTTATGAGTGAATTACTTAATGCCAATTACACAAGACTAGAAAATAAATTATCCAGAATCTATCATGGGGATCTATTCTGTGAAAGCAGTTCTTTAGGAAAGTGGGCTTTCTAGAAGGCGATTTGACATTTTGCATCTGTACTGTGATGCAGCCCCAGAAATGCTTCTAGCCTCAACATGATGTCAAGAGCCATTTATTTAGGGAAGTTCAGTAGGTGTGAGAGTTCTCTGAAAGGTAATCTGGTATTATGCTAGGTCTGTTCCATGATTCACCCCAGAATTTAGTCCAACCTCTGACAACCCAATCAATTTTTGCACTGCTGCATCTCTCTAAAATCTGATATGATGTGAGTTGTCGCTTACTAGGTATTTACCCATTCTGATTGGAAAAAACTTCCTAAATGTTGTTATTGAAGATTCACTGCTGTGTAGATGGATTAGTTCTTGATTATGGAATTCCTGATTTGATTCAACCACTTTTAAAGTTATATTGCTTTAGAACTTCCAAAACAATTTTAGCAAGTTTATGGCTGCAATAAATACCTTTGTGCACTAGGAAACAGGTATGAGGCATATTTGTGACCTCAGATAGCCTTTACTCCAGATGATACCATGATTTCTGGTATAAAACATAAATGTAGGTATTTTTGTTTATACTTTCCATAAACCCCAAATAAAATGAGACTACCATGAAATGTCTAAAATAAGAACAAATATTAAGGTCTTGAAATACAATCTATATTGTTGTAATTCCTCATACATTGTCAAGTAAAAACAAAATCTATTGTCATTTTAAATTAATTTTGTTTGTTAGAATGAAAGACGGAAAAAATTATTGTCCTGAACTCATTGTAAAATAGAGATAGCTGAAAATGTGTAGCCAGGTCAGTCCTAATTGAGAAGAAATATTCTTGTAACTTTTAGACCCTTTTTACCCTTTGTCATTCTTTTTTTTTAATTATATTTTTCTTTTTAGTTACATTTTGTTAACTCTGTGTCCCAGCTGTATCCCACTCCCTCATTCCCTCCCCAACCCCACACTCCCTCCCAGGTCTCCTCCCTGCCCCTTTCCAAGTCCACTGATAGGGGAGGACCTCCTCCCCTTTCATTTGACCCTGTTTTTATCAGGTATATTCAGGGCTGGCTGCAAAGTCCTCCTCTGTGGCCTAACAGGACTGCTCTTCCCCTGGGGGAGTCAAGGAGCCTGACCTTGAGATGCTGTTAGAAATAGTCCTTGTTTGGAAAACTACTTGGTTACTGAGCTACCACGGGCCACATCCGAGCAGAAGTTATAGGTTATATCCATAGATGGTCCTTGGTTGAGTGTCAGTCTCAGAAAAGACCCTGTGCCCAGATATATTTGGTCCTTGTAGAGCTCCTATTCTTTCCATGTCATACTAACTCCCCTTCTTTCATATGATTCCCTGCACTCTGCCGAGGGTTTGGTTATGAGTCTTAGTGTCTGCTTTGAAACACTGCTAGATAGAGTCTTTCAGATGCCTTTTGCAGTAGACTCCTGTCATATGTTCAATGCACATCCCATTTGTCTTTCTAAATGAGGACTGATCATCTTCTCCAAACTGTACTACAGAGCATTAGTAATAAAAACTGCATGATACTGGCATAAAAACAGAGAGGTTGATCAATTGAATTAAACTGAACACCCCCAAAAATAAACCCACACACCTACAGACACTTGATATTTGACAAAGTAGACAAAGCTATACAGTGGTGGTAGTGGTGGGGGAACTTCAACAAATGGTGTGGGGCTAACTGGTTGTCTGCATGTGGAAGAATGCAAATATTTATGCTGAATAAAACTCAAATCTAAGCAGATAAAATTCCTGAACAAACAATGAGATACACTAAATCTAGCAGAAGAGAAAACAGAAATATGCTTGACCACATCAGTGCAAGAGACAAGCTTCTGAACAGAACACTAACATCTCAGGCTCTAAAATAAGCAATTAATAAAGGGTGCTCATGCAATGGAAAAGCTGCATGTCAAAGGACACTGTCAAGAAGACAAAATGGCATCAGACAGAATTAGAAAAGATATTCACCAACTCTACTTCTGACAAAGGGCTAATAACCAAAATACATAAAGAACTCAAGAAATTAAACACCAGCAAACCAAATAAGCCAATTAAAGATTGGGTACAGAAAAAAATACAAAATATTCATCAGGAATCTCTAATGGCTGAGAAGCAGTGATATTCCATCTTACACCTGTCAGAACCTACAATCAGGAACTCAAGAGAGAGTGCATGCTGGCAAAGATGTAGAAGAAGGGGAACACTCCTCTGTTGCTGGTGGGGATGCACAGTTGTACAACTACTGTGGAAATCAGTGTGGCAGTTTCTCAGCAAACTGAAATAGTCTTACCACAAGACCTTACAATCCCACTCCAAAAGACTCTTGTTCAACTATGTCTATAACAGCTTTACTTATAAAGCTGTTACTATATATCTGGGAAACAACCTAGATGTCCCTCAACCACAGGATGAATACATAAAATGTGGTACTTTTACACTCAGGTAGTAAAACTACTCAGGTATTAAAAACAAAACATCAGACAAGATTGGACATGTTCAGGATGGTAGGTGGAAGGCTCTTGGAGGTCTATGGGGTGATACTAGCTGAGACTCTTAGCATTAGGGATATGCAGCTTGAAGTGGCTACCTCTTATAGCCAGCTATGACTTCCCTTGGAGGGATAGGGACAACAACATACACACAGATGATAGAGATTATAAAAATGGGTGTGCATGTATGCCATCAATACCTTAGCTTAAAAAGTAATGCTGCTCAAAGAATGATGGAAATGGGACATGTCAAAAACCCACAGGAGTTGGTGAGATGGCTTAGAGGTTAAGAGCACTGGCTGCTCTTCCAAAGGTTGTGTTCAATTCCCAGCAACCACATGCTGGCTCATAACTATCTATAATGAAATCTATTACCCTCTTCTAGCTTGCAGGCATACATGCAGACAGAACATTGTATAAATAATAAAAATTCTTATAAAAAAGACACAGAGGCCAGATATATAAGCTCTTGTTGGTCAAATAACAAAACAATTTAAACATCAAAATAATTTGAATATCTATGTCCTCCCAAAATTCCTATGTTGAAGTCCTAAGACCCAAAGTAACAGAACTGCATGAGATCTTTGGGAGGTACTCAGGTCTTGGAGGTGAAGTCTTTATAAATAGGTTCATAACCTTATTGAAGAGATCCTATAACATATTGCGGCCCTTTAGGCCACTGAGATTAAAGTGAGAACAGGACTGTAAACAAGCATGCCCCCATCTAGACCTCATATTTTAACTTTAGACTTCCCAGAGGTTCCAACTGTGAAAAGTAAGGCCTTTTTTTATATAAATCATTTGTCAGAACAGCCCCAGAAGAGTAAAACAAACAATAACAGTACAGTCCACTACAGAAGACACACAAATCATGAATCCATATTGATGTAAGTGTATGGCAAATGTATTAACATTCTGATAAAGACCAAGACACAGAATTTCAAGGTACTCATAGGGGTGCAGGGTATTAATTCTCTAGTAGAAAAGCCGCCAGACACAGAAAATGAAAGTATGTACCACCTGACAAGACACAGGGTACACCACTGTTGTGATACCCTTGCCCAAATGTACATATCAATCCATGAGAGCACAGAAAGCTAAAAGACAGTCTACAAAAATAACTAACCTGGGATATTAGCCATATAGTACAGGATAAGCATGGTAGAACTGACAGACCCAAATCAACTAAGTGACTCAGAAGGATCAAGAGAGAATACTTGAATCTGACTAAGAAGGGGAAATAAAATAGACATCACAGACATGGGAAGTGGAGGGAGAGAGGAGTGGAGAGAGGAACAGGAGGGGGGATCAGCTGTGGGGAAAGTATAGATAGGGGTAAAAGGGCTAGGAGAAAAGGGAAATTGGTGTTGGGGCATTTCTGAGACAAGATAAAGAACTGGAATTTTGGAGGGAACTGGGAACCTATGGGGGTGATCCTGGCTGAGACTCTTAGCAGCAGGGATATTGAGACTGAAGTGGACACATCCTGTAGCCAGTGGAGGGAGGGGGACATCAATCAACTCACAAAACCCTTGACCCAAACTTGTCTGCCTACAAGACATGCAGGGATAAAAGATGCAACAGAGATTGAGGAAATGGCCAACCAATGACTGGAACAACTTGAGACCCAACTTCTGACACTATACTCTGCTATACTTGCAGACAGGAGACTAGCATAACTGTCATCTGAGAGGCTTTATCCAGCAGCTAATGGAAACGGTTGCATAGACCTACACCCAAACAAACATTAGGCAGAACTTGGGGAGTCTTGTGGAAGAGTTAGAGGAAGGATTGAGAGAGCTGGAGGGGTAGGACACCACAATAAGACCTACATAGCCAGCTAATCTGGGACCATGGGGCCTCATAGAGACTGAACGTTATGTAGGACAAGGTTCTTGATTGTATAAAACTGACAGTAAACCATTCAGAGTGGCAGGGCATAAGGTCAGCAACTTGCTCTCAAAATGTCCAAAGTAAAACAGTAATTAACTGTGTACCATACTTGGTACTTTTTTTAAGTTTTTACTGTTTCAAAATTGTTATGGGGAAACTCGGAATGGTCTTTAACTTGAGCAGTTGGGATGCAGAGGAAGGCAGATCTCTGTATGTTCAAGGCCAGCCTCGTCTACATAGGGAATTCCAGGACATTCAGGGCTCTGCAGAGAGAATTTGTCTAAATAAATAAATACATACATACATAAATAAATAAAATTGTTGTAGGGGGAAGAAAAACGTTACTAAAAACTTAACAGCATTAAAAACAAAATTGATTCTCCACACTGGCAGTGTGATAAGACTATGTCTGTAAGAGACAGACAATTGAAATGATATGTCATTATGGAGCAAGAAGATTCTCTAAATACAGCCCAATGTCTTCTTTTTTTAGTGTGTGTTTGTGTGTGTGTGTTTGTGTTCATGATGCAGGTAAAGCATGCATACACATACACATAGGAAGTTCTGAACACAATTGTGTGCAATCACTTCTTGCCTTCTACCTTTTAATGAATTCAGGGATCGAACTTAGGTCTCCAGGCATGCCCAGCAAGAGCCTTTATCTGCTGAGCCATCTCACCAACCTGGAAGCTGTTCCCTTAAGTTCCCTTAAGTGACCTCAATTAGGTAATAGTGAGAAAAAAATGTGAAGGGAGGGGAGAATTTTCCTGGCAAGAAAACGGAAAGGAAAAATATCCTGCTTAATGAAATTCCACCTTTTGTATGTATGCCCAAGAATTCTTAAGTTGTGTTTATGTGTACATCCTTTCATCATATATATATATATATATATATGATATATATCATATATCATATAAATATATCATATATCATATATATCATATATATATGACGAATATATATATATCATATATATATCATATATCATATATCATATAGGAGTTTGATGGATTGGGGGTATAGCTCAGTTGATAAGAGGTGGATCAGAAGAATCAGAAATTCAAGGTCTTCTTATAGCTGTTTAGTTAAAGGCCTGTCTGGGCTACAGGGGACCCTAACCAAATAATAATAATAGTAATAATCATGATATGTTTCAGCTAAGAGCATATTTGGTGGTCATTTTTCCAAGCCAGAGCTAACCTCAGCTCACCGACTTTCCTCAGAGAAGAAGCAAGGAGGCAACAAGGTCCAGCACAACAGGATTTTCAGCACACAGATCCCTCTCCAACTGAGATTTCCAGCCAACCATGTGGAAATGTGTGCTCCCACTGGAGAACAGAGGTACCCCAGCTTGTAGTGCTGGCAGCATGCGGCTCGCAAAGTCACCATGGAGCACAACTGTTTTCTCACCAGCCCACTGAGACCATCACAAGCAAACAAAACCACAAAAGAACTACACATGAAAAAATGTACTGGGTACAGTGCGTGCAAAGAAAATGGAAGAGGAAGAAAATCCCAAAACTCAAAACAGTGTCCTGTCTCTTTATGGGACCTCTATCCTGTTCCATTAGTGGTGGCCTACCCCGAAATCAAGATCCACTAACTACACCAGAGTTTGGAACAGTGACCTGCATTCAGCCAGACCAGAGAATGGAGCAGTAACGTATCTGTTGATCTCTACCAGATCAAAGGCCAAAGCACCAGCAAAACTCTGCCAGACCAGAGACCACAGCAGCAACAAATCTCTGCAAGATCAGAGTCCAGAGCAGGGGACACGCTCTGCCAGACCTGAGGCCAGAGTAGTGGCTAATCTCTGCCAGACCAGAGACCAGAGAACATTGGCAGAGGTTCCAAGCCTGGGGCTCCACATACTGTATCCATCCTTTGGCACCTCCTTCCCACTCTCACTGGATCCTGTGAAGCATGGCTCAAGCCTCCCTGAAATGTGAAAGAATCAGATCTAGGGGTATTGAAGGATTCTGTCCCATGTCCTCAGTCAGTCCCAGAGACAAAAAAAAAAAAAAAAAAAAAAAAAAAAAAAAAAAAAAATGGCAGTGAGAGTAAAACAGTTAAACAAGACACAGACTGCTAGATCCCATTGCTTATGCAGCAGAAAAATACACAGAGCCAGACAGCACATCCCACCACTCATGCAGTAGAAAAAATGAAAGTGGGATATCAGCAAATCTCTGATGCAGCAGCTACCTGCATTGTCATTGTCCAAAGATTCAGAGATCACAAAAAACTGGGTACACTACCACCCTTTACAGATAGAGGCACATTCATCCTCTCTGAGGTCCAGAGATCACAGAAATCTCAGTGCTCAACTCCTTTTACAGATTTGCCCCTTCGAGGGGGGTCTGGAAAGTCTTCCAGGCATCCTCTGGCCCTCAGCTGTCTAAAGCATCAGCTCTAACCTTTCTGACCACACAGATTACACATTTTTCCCCAAGGCCCTAAATGGGAAACTAGAGAAACACAGAGAAAGACACAGACAGACACAGAGTGCTCCTCACTTACTGGGTATTGTTCAGCAACATGTGCCTGGGAGACTTGGGGATCCAATATGAGAACCCATATGTTATGGCCAGCTCTTAGGGTCACCAAAGATCACCAGGAGCCAGACCACATATGCAAGAGCAAAGAGTTTTATTTGGGTTTAAGCCGGGTCTCTCCATCATCACCAACATAGTGGATCAGAGAGGAGAGCCCTGAGCATCTACATGGCAGGGTTTTGACTGGGGTTTTAGGGAGGACCAGGAAGTTCTAGTTTAACAGTTACAGGATTGGGTGACATTCAGCGAGGGCAAGCTTTTTACAAAGCTAACATAACTAACATTGAGCAAGGTATCTCTTGGCCCCAGGAATGTTATGTATTTTCTGTGTCATTGAATGTCCTACTACAAGGTTGGTGGGTTGCTCAGGACAAATGCCCCACTTTGAGATAAGATACCTTCCCATCCTTGTGGTTATCCTCAGGCTGTTCCTTGGGTAGGGAAACTTATGACCTTGTTTTTGGAAACAGTAACCCATGGCCTAGTTCCTGCTGGCCTTATGGTAGAGTCACTATTCTGTGACTCTTTTTTAGTCATAGTTCCTGGTGACCTTTGGGGGTGTCAGGTAGGTTCTCTAAGTTCTAAATGATCCATTTGGATTTTGTGGGGGTTGTAAATGATAAGTCCCGTGTCAGAGAGCACTCCAATTTCAAGCTGTCATATAGAAGAGTATAACTGATGATGTAAAGGATTTCCTATTGCTGAGCAACTAGTGGCACCAGTTACAATTTAGCTGAGGGAAAACTGCCTGTACAACAACCCACTGATAAGTAGTCTGCTAACCAGGCCTGTTAGAGAATAGGATCCTGAGATACCCATGTTTGCTCACCAGGATTGTCTAGAAATGTGCCAGGGTGATGTCTTTTAAATTTGTAAGTTCCCAACATTTATTTATTAATTCATGAATGCAAATGAAAGCAGATCAGATTTGTGTGTGTACAATTTGGGTCAGGTACCTTGATCTAGTAAATATTGAATTTCAAATTAAGGGACTGTCCTATGTCTATATGTACAATCCTCATTGACACAGTACTGTGAGTTCAAATTTGAGACACAGGTTATGGGCTAAAGCTGTGTCTGTCAGGTTACAGATTTCAGCAGCTAATATTCTACACAGGGACAACATCAAACAGTATCTTATTAATGGCTTTCCCTCTACAAGAAAATGGCCTGTGTTTTTCAAAGTCATTATGCCTATGTATTTTTCAACTAAGAGTTTAAGAGCACTGGCTGCTCTTCCAGAGGTCACAAGTTCAATTCCCAGCAACCACATGGGGCATAACCATCTATAATGAGATCTGGTGCCCTCTACTGGCATGCAGGTGTAGATGCACACAGAACATTGTATACATAATAAATAAATACATAAATAAATACATAAATAAATAAATAATTTTTTAAAAAGTCAGTTGTTGGTATTATTAAATTTTATTTTGTTAATGCATCACTGCTCTAGTCTCTTATTAGTTAATATTCTCTGATAATCCCCAGTCATTAAGAATTTCATTCCTCTTTCTCTAGTGGTTTGATATTCATTTTTGTTTAAAGCAATGTCTCCTGTAGATCATCCTTTCACATGTTAAGTAACTGAGAATTTCTTTGAGCACTGAATGCTGCCCCTACTGCCCAGTGCCTAGAACATTGTCCTGCATCTCATTTTAGGTAAACCCTGACTGGTTAGTGTGATGTAAAAGAGACCAGTAAATGAATATCCACTGAGCACTCTGATATTTTTTGGAGGTTAGCAATTACAAATAAAGAGGGAACTGTGTAAGAATTGAGTTCACTGACCTACCTTGAAGTTGGTTTTATCACAACACAGAAAGGGAAGGGGAGGAGGGAAGATATTAATGAGTCAGGTAATAAATTTTAGACCTTCAATAAAAGTAAAAACTGTACATTTGTGGGGAGTCATACACAAAGGGAATCAAGAATATGGATTAGTTGCTGAACTTGTTTCTGGGAAGCAAATTTCTATAGTTGCACGAATTCAAACAACACAGAAATTCTGGATAAACTGCTGTGGTAGAGACTTACAGGCATGTTTTCCCTCCCCCCATTTGAAAGTGCACAACCTGAGAAAAAAGTTGTGAGTAATACTTATTTGAAGTCTTTGAAGAATATTGGACCATAAGGCCATTTTCAACTTTTAAAAATAATTTTAAGGTTACAATGAAATCATTTTAACCTTTTCATTCCTCTCTACTCTTAATGCTGGGATGAATGGTTAAGGTGCCTACGTAACAATCAAAGCAGACGTGGCTGTCACGTTCTCCCAGCATCCCTTAGTCCTTACCGGTAACAAGTTATGGGTGTCATATCCAGGTCTCTAGCCCAGAAGCTGAGCTGCCCTCCTCCCAGCTGTCCTTCCTTATGTATTCCAACCTTTTTGGTTATCTGGTCTTTTTCATTTACTATTTACCTTCTGGCCTTTTGTTCTGGGTCTCTATTTCCCTCTCTCCTCTGTTCTCACATGGCCCAAGGTCATGTCAACTCTAGACTGTTCCAGATGTTCCTGTGTCTGAATGAAAGACCCACCGCCTCACCCTAAGTTGAACATAGCTAATGCCATTTTGTGGTATACCATTGTTTTGAGAAACTCTGAAGGCTAGGTGGGGAACTGGAAAATTACTGAAAAACCCAGCTGTGCTGGCTGTGCCGCTCCCTTGGGATATCTGCGGTCAGGCTGCCCCAGTTGAGCTAAAAACAACTTGCATTGACCACCCTCAGGGGATATCTGTGGGACTGTTCCAGCTGAGATAGGAGTCCTGAGAAAAACAACAGGTGGCGCCACGGCTAGGGGTCATCATGACCTTTCGACCACCCAGTTCCTGGTATCCTGGTGTCCCTGCCAAACTCTGACTCAAATTGTGGTCTCATTTAAATGTACCAGTCAGCTCCCTGTAACTATGCTTCTTGCTTCTGTAACCGTGCTTCCTGCTCCCAAGCCCTATAAAAACCTGTCACCCAACGGAGAGGCGCACAAGTCTTCCGATAGGCTTGGTTGCCCTGGGTACCCATGTATCAAAATAAACCTCTTGCGGCTTGCATCCGAAGGCTGGTCTCGTTGTTCCTTGGGAAGCGGGGTCTCCCCGTCTAGAGAGGCTCGAGCAGGAGTCTTTCATGACTATGTTCTCTCCTCTATCTGTATTAAACTTTCTACTCCAACATACTTAGGAACAGCCACATCCTTTTTGTTTTATTTATCATTTTTATTTAGCTCCCATTAGCAACTCCTTGTTTTCAAATTCATGGCCATTTGTTTCTCTAATGGTTGTTACCTTTAGGCTTTGACTGAAGGTTGGCTGAAGGACTTCCCAACTATGAAGTAGAGATGACTGCACTGGACACTGATCATGTAATGGGATGTGCAACATACATGACCTGTATATTGGAAGATGAGCAGGTGCCCTGAGAAAGTGGAAGATTGTATTTTAAAACATTTCCAAGATGAGGATGTTGCAGGATATTTGATCCCAGTGTGAGCCCTTAGATTGTGAAAAGTAAAAACCTGTGTTATGTTTGTTGTGGGTGAGCCCTAATACAAACCTTAATTCCAAGAACTTTCCGTTTATTGTAAACAGGTGATTATGGTATGTTTCTGTCATCCCTAGAACATAACTTTAATTCAAAATCTCTCTGTGAACAGGATTAAATAATGTTAAACCTAGGTCAAGAGGCAAAGCAAGAAGCCAGCTGACAGGGATTAAGGAGTAAGTGGAACTTTCAGCTGACATGTATTTAAGACAGAGTGTAAAAGTGGAAAGAGGTTTAACTTGGTAGCTTTTGGGTTTTTGAGCTTTGATCTAGAAAGCCTTTGGCCTTGGGTTCCTTTGGTCAATCTCCCCTGAGTTGTCATCTGAGCTAGTGAGCTTTTGGGGCTTTTTCCTCTTGGTGAGTAACAGGGTCAGATGGGTGCTTTCTCTGCCTCTCTGTGCTAGCAGGTTTTAAAATCGATTAATTGAGATTTTCATTCTTTTATAAAAACACTAGGGTTCTGTGTGCCCATAGGGGTTAGGGCAAAGCTAGAATGCCCCTGCTATCTGCATTATTTCATCTTTGATCCACTGGTAGAGGAGCTACTACTATCCTGATACTCAGCTGTATTGTTCAAGCTAATGAGGGGCTCTGGGCAGGCCTAGCAGTCAGGGGCAACAGTGGGAGGTAGTTTCTGGGTTTGTTCTGGAAGTATTCTCTGATGTAGCTCTAAAGAGCTGTGAGTGAGACCAGAGGCCATGTCATTGTAATTGTGGAGCCATTGTCCTCAGTCCAGGAAGAGCAGTCTGCTGAGCTATCACATTCTGCTATGCTTTGAAGGAGATGGACTGTGGCTTGCGCTGTGGTTCTGTTGGTCTCCATGTGGTGATCTCAGCAGAGACCCTCCGACCCTTCCTGAGTGTTTATTGTCCAGAGAAATGAGGATTTTGCAGCCTTAGCAGTAGAAAGTTGTGGTGCTTATAATATGACTATCTTGTGTGCACACACAGACATTGGTATTGTAGTGGACAGACTGAAAAACTAAAGGTCTCATTTATAGAAATAATGAATGTTGTATTCCACATACAGCTTTGTGTAACAAATTTTGCAAATCATTTGAAACTGGAAGAAAAGTGGTGGTGGTCATCTTTCAGCAATACTTGATTCCTTTTTTTTTTTAGCCTTTCAACTACCACTAGTCACAATGGTGTGATTTAGGGAAATTCAGTTCCAGGGTACAAAAGGAATTTCTGAGATGTAGAATATTGTCAGGTGTGCCTGGTTTTAAATAAGTGGATAGGGCAGATTACACATCTTGTGACATAATTCATGCAGCAGGAAACAGATACTAAATTATTCTCCAACATTTTTTGTGTGTGAGTGTCCGAAAGGGCTGGGCTGTGCCTGAACCCACACGGGGACATGAGGGAATGCAAGCCACAGCCCAGCTTTATGATCACCTCCATTTTCCAAGAGACTTCCAGAGCAGAAGGACTCTCTGTAAAGGAGGTTAGTAGTATCTGGAGTATCAGAAATATAACAGTTTAGGTGTCACTTTGTGTTTGTCTTGTAGCAGTTGTGAAATCTGTTTATTTAATTTGTATTAATTAGAAAATGAAAGGTATCTCTGGTCCAGTGCACATTTTTCATGCTAGAGTTCATTACATCTTTTCATGTAAACTTTACTATATTTTAGGCTTATGTTTTTGGCTTTTTCTTTCACTACCTCATACTTTCACAAACACTGTACACATTCTTGATTATTGAAGTTTGTGGTAAGTACAGAAGTCACATTATGCCAGAAGATTATGAGATTCGTGACAATAGAATCATCACTTACTTTTCTGTTTTCCTCTGTTTCTTACCAGGTGGCTTTTCTGTTATGAGATAGAGATTTTGGATTGTTCTTTAGCAATCACATAAAGACAATTTGCACTTATGTCTATAGAAGGCAGAAGAGACAACATGAAGGTGAGTGATACCCGTTGGCCAGCTTACTCCTTCTCTTTTGACATTTTCTTTTGGTGATCTGTCATTTTCTCAGAAGTTGCATGTGTCCAGTGCTCTCCATATTCTTAGGTGGATGATTTTATTCTCCTGAAAAGATTAAATCAAAACCCTGCCCCATCCCTAATTGATGAGGGATGTACCTTTTTAGGCATGTTATATCTTTTAAAGGGCAAAATGATTTTTTTGGAAATGGAAAAGTATAATATCTCAATTAAAGTTTAAAAAATCTTTGAAAGTTTACAAATATACCTTAGAGTGTACTTATTTCTAGATAATAAAGGGCATTCACTTTGATTTTCAGCCTGCCTTTTATAAGCAGCTTTTAAATAAAATCACTGTAAATCCTATGTGCCTGCCTCTGCCTCCCAGGTGGTATATAAATGGCATGTGCCTCCCAAATGCTGGGATTAAGGTTATGAACCCCCAACACCCTGTCATTGTAACTCCTGATTTTAGAAAACAACTAAGTAATAGAGAATTGCTTGTCTCTGCTGGGATTACATGTGTGGTCAAAGATCACGCTGCTCAGTGTTTTCAGTGCATATATTTCTATCTTGATCTCTGTTTTGAGTATGAACCTTGCCTCTGTAGTTCCTTGTTGTAGTCTTTAAAGTTTTGATTTCCAGGATTTCCTAACTTTCTGTTTTTTCTTTTTAATAAATTTTTTTTTTGAGGCTGGTATTCTCTGTGTAACATTGGCTCTCTTGGACTTGCTTTTTAGACCAGGCCAGCCTCAATGTCACAGAGATCTATCTGCCTCTGCCTACTCAAGTGCTGGGATCAACGGTGTGCACCACCATGGCCAGCCTTTTTGTGCTTTCTTTATTGCTTCTATTTCCATATTTCCAGAATGTGTTTCATTCTGTCATTCTCCATTTGGGAGAGTCCTGGAGATCAGGTTCCAGATGGAGAATGGTCGTTCCATTTCTCTCAAGGGCAGCTAGACCACTTTAGGGCAACACCCATGTTCACTAGGCTGGAGTGAGAAAAGAATTTTCCATTGACTGTTACAGGTAGCTAGCTCTTCTAGAATGAAATCACCTGTGGTAGTGGAAACTCTGGTGTTCCAGAGCCTATGATAATACCAAAGTCTTACTATTCTCAGTTAAGCTGCTGTGCCTTGCTCTGAAGACTTTCACCTCAGATGTACAGGTAAAAGTCCATGCTTTGTTGACTTGGTTGACTGGTGAGACCCAGATCCAGTGAGGCTTAGGCCCAGTGGGTCAGAGAGCAGGCCCAGAGGGGGATAAATGATGATTATCAGGGGCAATGATGGAAGGCTGCTGGTATCAGGTGGCATACAACCAGCCAGCATGCATGCACCCACAACTTGTTTATTTGAAGTCAGGGACTTATAAACCTTGTGCATAGGGAAGAATTTTGAGGATAAATGTCTGATTTGCTGGGTTCTAGGGGTCAAGGATACTTGGCTTACATATAGTGCTACCATGCCTCATTTTTCATGCAGTAGAATGGTTCCATCACAAGATGGAGAACACAGTACTCAATTATCTTAAATGTGGGGAAAAAATCTCTGAGTACAGTTGAAAGTCACTGCTGAAGACTAAGATCTTTAGCAGGATAATCCATTCCTAGGAATGTGAGGCTCTTTATATGACCCAGGGTCATATAGATCAGGAAGCAGATTTTTAGGCCCTTCACTGAGAAAACAGAGTTCACCATCACAGGCTGAATGTAAATAAGTGGCTATCCAGAGATGTCAGACTTCACCCTAATCCTGCAAAGCCTCATATCCCTCAAATGTTTGTTGTTTCATGGCTTTATTTAAGGAATTTATTGGTTTCCTCCAATTGTTTGATTATGTTTTGCCTGGATTTCTATATGGAATTTATTCATGCCACATACCACAGCACATACTGAATATACAAACATAGCTGAGATCACAAGAAAAAGACATTAAAACAAACTACATGAACATGATATTGGTTGTTAAAGCAATTAGTGCAAAAAAGATGTTTAAGCATGTAATACGAACTCACTGTTTCTTTAAAATTCTGCTTTCTTCCACTTGGCTTGAGAAATTTACATTTTCTTACACTGATGCAGACATTTATCCAGTCATCAGTCATAAAAAATAATATGGTTTCCATGTAATTCTAACAGATATCATTTGCTTTATCATAAGAATATGATATGATTTTCATAGTCAAAATCATTTATCTAATATTGAAACATTTGTATGCTTTAATGGAATCTTCAATTGGAATAGCCCTCCACCTCCAATACATATTTTATTGTTGCCAAAGGAAATAATCAGATTGCACAAGTTGAGTAATGGTCAGTGATTTCTTTGATTTTGATTTTAACTATAATCCTATTGTATTTGCTTATAGGACTATGTTATATTTACAGGCCTATCTTTGTCTTTGCTTTTGACAGGGGTGCTATGTATATTGTGTGATTTGATTAGTTATAATCTAACTACATTGTTTTTTATGAAAGTCATAGACAATCACAAAATGATGGACTGTGATCTGACAGTACCAAACTAAACGTGTAAACCCATTCATGACATGAGGAGCTTTTAGTTAGGGGATTTAGTCACAACAACAAAGAAGCAAATTAGAACAAAAAGTTATATGCAAAGAGTGATTTTATTGCTGGACAGAAGCTTGGAATGTTCTCTTTTTAAGGATTGTGGAAAACATCAGGATTTAAGATTGCAAAAGCATTAGAAAGCTGTACGCAGAGCTTCATCAGCTGTTCTGGTAGGACCTAGAAGTTCAGAGTATTGAGAGTAATGCAGACAGAGGAAGTCCATGTCATAAGATTTCCGTGGACAACAGACTCTATGGAAAATTAAGCTAGAGGTCATTTGTATGATGTTTTAGCTGCAAATCATACTTATTCTGCCCATGCCTTGAAATTGAGTAAGGCAGAATTAAAAAATGATGGACGGGATTTCTTAGATAGAATATTGAATCTGTTGAATGGTTATTATTAAAGAGACATTCAGGACCACAGTGAAAGAAAGAGACAAGTGGAGCAGAAATAAATGTAAAGTCTTTGGTTTGTAGAGAAAAACATTACTAGGTAGTTTCAGATGGCAGTTACGTGATGAAACAGAGGCAGACTTTTTCAAGGAGATTATCACCATCAAAGATGAGGCCCTAGCTCTGGATTTGAAACCTAAAATGGTATTCATAGAGTAAATGCCTTCCTGCTAATTCTTCTGTTAATGGAAGGAGGACTCAAAGTGATTCCTAGTGCCAGGAATGAACTTTATATAAAGCCTGCTCCAAATGGTCCAAGTGTGGCACTGTCCATCCCAATTTTGAATCCAAATTGACAGGCTCACCCATGTTGTGCTTTTTCTGGAAACAAGAAAGATGTAAAATTTACCGTAATAGATTATTTATGGTTTCTTTTCAGCACTGTGCCATTCTGTGTTTGGCAGAGTCAGATCACCAGTGAAGATGCTATAAAGGTTCATTGCATGAAGCAGAGAGGGTGAAGCCTGAGTTGCATCTTGACAGTACAAGATGTTGAGATACCTAAGTTATGAGACACCTGTCATAGAGTGCTGCCTATAGAGAGTGGAAGTAACCAATCTGAGAGATGTATGAGATGTTGCATAGATAGGACCCTCTAACCCTTTTGAAACAGCAACAGGATTTGCTGTTTTCCTTGCTGATCTTCTTTCCTTGGTACAGTCTTCTGTCCTTATGTATACATTCCTTTCTACTGGAATAGGAAGGGGCATGCTGTGCATCTATATCTATATTGGAATGATGTAAGTTGCTTCTGATGTGGCAGTCAAGAGATTTTCTTATGTCAGAAGAGACTTTGGATATTTAAACAGTGTATGAGTTATTGCCAAATTTTAGGATCATTGAAGTTAGACTACATTTTCATCATGGGATTTCCATAAGCCAATAGTGAATTTGATCAGAAATTATTTGATTGAATCAAAAAAGCTACCAGAGAAAATGAGGTGTCCCTTTTTGACATTGAATGAAAAAGATTCTATGTATCCCAGGCTGTCCTAAAAGTCAGTATGTATACCAAACAGGTTTTGCACTTACGGGTCTGACTCCAGTTGAATATTGGGGTAAAATTTAGGCCAACATGCCTGGCATCAACATTATCATCATTGGCTGCTGAATCTGGAATGTAAGGTTTTGGGTTTTTATTTAGTCTAGTTTTGTTTTGTCTAGGTAAGCATAGTTTTTTGTAGCAATCTTCATCCACATCTTGCATTTGAATTTGACAGAGAGTATATTTAATTTTTTAGAGGGCATGTATTCATGACATTAGCACTGTCTGAGCTTCCTGAGTCATTGAATTGCAGGGGTGTGACATTCTTCCAACCTGTTGTGTTTTTTTTAAACTTTATTCATTCATTTTATTCACATTTAATTTATTTTTTATTTAAATTTGTTTTTTATAATTTATCTCTGACATGAACTTGGCTCTTTAATCACTCCTCTTGGGGGCATGCAGTCTTGCAAGGCCACAGAGAATGATGATGCTGCCATCCTTGATGAGACCTGATAAGCTAGGGTCAGATAGAAGGGGAGGAGTTACTTCCCTATCAGATTAGGGAAAGGGCATAGGAGAAAAGAAAGAGGGTGGGTGGGACTGCAAATAGATGAGAGAGGGGGCTACAGTGGGTATACAAAGTGAATAAATTCTAATAAATAACATTTAAAAATAATTTAACATCTCAATTGTAGCCTCCTCCCTTGTCTCTTCCTCATCTCATCCTCCATTCCTCTTCCCCCCTTGTCCCATTTTACCAGATAGGGGGAGCCCTCCTCTCCTACCAGCTGACCCAAAGTTTTCAAATCTCACTAGCACTGTCTGCACCTTCTTCCTTTGTGGTGTACCAATGCCTCCTCCACCATGGGGAAGTGATCAAAGAGCAGGCAACAGAGTCCAGGTCAGAGCCAGCCCCTGCTTCCCTTACTATGGATCCCACATGGAGTCTGAGCTGCCTATCAGCTACATCTGAGCAGGGGTATGGGTCCTCTTCCTGAACTCATGAACGGTCTTTGGTGCATGCCTCAGTCTCTGCATGTCTCCACAGTCCCACATTTGTTGGCCTTGTTTGTCTTCATATAAAGCTTCTGTCAGCTCTGAGTCTTTATATCCCCCCACTCTTTCCTATGACTCCTTGTGCTCTGCCCAAAGTTTGGTTGTGAGACTTATCATCTGCTTTGATCCCCTACTGGGTTAGGACTTTCAGAGCACATGTATGTTAGGCTCTCATCATGATCCCTCTCTTCAGTCACGTCTGGTATCAATTCTATTTGCACTTGTGAATGAGAAATGAGCATCCTCAATAGGGTCCTCCTTTTTAGTTAGCTTCTTTAGGTCCATGGATTATAGTATGTTTGTCCTGTATTATGGCTATTATCCACTTATAAATGAGTATATGCCATGCATATCTTTCTGGTTCTGAGATACCTCACTCAGAATAATCTTTTCTAGTTCCATCCATTTTCCTGAAAATTTCATGATTTCCCTGCTTTAAATATGTGAGTAGCATTCCACTGTGTAAATGTACCACAATTTCTGTAACCGTTGTTCCATTGAGAGACATGTAGGTGGTTTTCAGATCCTGGCTATTATGAATATAGATGCTGTGAACATAATTGAGCAAATGTATTTATTGAATGGTGGAGCATCTTGTGTAAATATGCCCAGGAATAATATATCTGACAATTGAAGTAGCACAATTTCCAATTGCCTGAGAAAGCATCATAATGATTTCTAATATGGTCATATAAGTTTGCTCTCTCACCAGCAATGGAGGAGTGTTTCCCTTTCTCCACATCCTCATTAGCATGTGCTGTCTCTTTATGTTTTGATCTTAGCCATTCTGATGGAATATCAAAGTCATTTTGATTTGCATTTCCATGATGACTATTGATATTTAGCATTTAGTTAAATGTTTTGCCACCATTACCTCTGTGGAGAATACTCTGTTTAGTTCTGTACTTCAGTTTTAAAGTGGATTATTTGGTTTGTTGGAGTTTAATTTCTTGAGCTCTTTATATATTTTGTCTATTAGCCTTCTCTGCTGTATGTAGGGTTGGTGAATATCTTTTCTCAGGCTGTTTTGATTTGTTCTATTGACAGAGTTCTTTGATTCATAGAAGGTTTTAGTTTCATGAGATTCTATTTATTAGTTGTTGATCTTAGAACCAGTGCTCTTGGTGTTCATTTCAGGAAGTTATATTTTATGCCAATGTGATCAAGGCTTTTTCCCACTTTTTCTTCTAACTGATTTAGTGTGTCTGGTTTTATGTTGGAAGTCTTTGATCAACTTGGACTTTAGTTTAGTGCAGGATGATAAATATGGATTTATTTTCATTTTTCCACATGTAAACTTCCAGTTAGACCAGCACCATTTGTTGAAGATGTTGCCATTTTTTTCATTGCATGGTTTTGGCTTCTTTGTGAAAAATCATGTGTCCATAGGTTTGTGGGCTTATCTATGAGCCTTCGCTTCAAATCCATTGATTCACCAGTCTGTTTCTGTAATAGTACGATGCTGCCTTTATTACTGTTGCTTTATAATATAGTTTGAGATAAGGGATGGAGAAACTTCCTGAAGCTTTGTTATTTTACAGGATTGTTTTAGTAATTCTGTTTTTTTTTTTTTTTTTTTTTTTTCTTCACATGAAGCTGAGAATTATTCTTTCAAGGTCTGTAAGGAATTATGTTGATGTTTTGATGGGGATATCATTGAATCTGTAGATTGTTTTTGGTAATATGACAATTTTTACTATGTTGATCCTACTGATATGTGAGCATGAGAGATCTTTCTATTTTTTGTTATCTTCTTCAATTTCTTTTTTCAGAGGCTTTAAGTTTTTGTTTGTTTGTTTTTTTAATTTCATATAGGTTTTTAACTTGCTTGGTTAGGGTAACACCAAGATACTTTATGTTTGTTTGTTTGTTTCCTGGCTATTGTGAGGGGTGTTGTTTCCCTAATTCTTTCTCAGGCAGTTTGTCTTTTGTATACAGGAGTGCTACTGATTTTTTGTTAACTTTGTATCCAGCCACTTTGCTGAAGTGTTTGTCAATTGTAGGTATTCCCTGGTAGAACTTTTGGGGATACTTATGTATACTGTCATTTCATCTGTGAATAGTGATACTTTGACTTCTTTCTTTTCAATTTGTATCCCTTTAAACTTCTTTAGTTGTCTTATTGCTCTAGATAGGACTTCAGATAATATATTGAAGAAATTTGGAGAGTGGGTAGCCTTGCCTTGTCCCTGAGTTCAGTGGAATTGATTTAACTTTCTTTCCATTTAGTTTGATGTTAGCTATAGGATTGCTGTGTATTGCCTTCACTGTTTTTAGGTATGTGCCTTATATCCTCGGTCTCTTTGAGATTTTAAACAAGAATAAGCATTGGATATTGTCAAATCCTTTTGCAGTGTCTAAGGAAATGATTGTGTGTTGTTTTTTTTTTTTTTTTTTTTTTTTTTTTTCAGTGTATTTATATGTTGCATTACATTGATGGATTCCATGTGTTTAACCAATGCTGCATGCATGGGATAGAGCCTATTTGGTCATGGTGGATGATATTTTTGATATGTTCTTGGATTTGGTTTGTGAGTATTTTATTGAGTATTTTGGCATCATTGTTCATAAGAGTGACTAGTCTGAAGTTCTCTTTCTTTTTTGGGGGGGTCTTTGAGGATATATCAAGGTGACTTCAATCTTATAAAAGTAGTTTGGTCATTTTACTTCCATTTATATTTTATGAAATAGTTTGAAGAATATTGGTATTCTTTCTGCTTTGAAGCTCTGGTAGAATTCTGCTCTGAAATCATTTGGCCCTTGGTTGGGAGTCTTTTGATGTTTGCTTCTATTCACTGAGGGGATGTAAGACTATTAAATTTCTTTACCTGATATTGATTCTACTTTGGTAAGTGGAAACAATACAAAAATTGTATATTTCATTTTGATTTTCAAATTTTGTGGCATATAGGCTTTTGACATAAGAGCTAATGGTTCTTTGGATTTTCTTAGTGTCTGTTATATCTCTCTTTTTATCAGACGTGGTTGATTTGGTTAGTGTCTCTCTGCCATTTTCTTAGTTTGGCTAAGAACTTGTCTGTTTTTTATTTTCTCAAAAAACTAGCTCCTGGTTTTGTTGATTCTTTGAACTGTTCTCTTTGTTCCTAATTTATTGATTTCAGCCCTGAGTTTGGTTATCTAGTGGTCTACTCCTGTTGAGTGTGTCTGCTTCTTTTATCCTAGAGTATTCAGGTGTGCCATTAAGTTGCTTGTATGGGAACTCTCCAATAGCTTATGAAGGCACTTAGTGCTATTAAATCTCTTCTTAAGACTGTTTTCATTGCATCTCATAAGTTTGGGTATGATGTGCCTTCATTTTCATTGAACTATAGGAAGTTCTTTATTTCTTCCCTGACCCAGATTTCATTGAGTAGGGAGTTGTTCAGTTTCCACATATGTGTAGGCTTTTTGCTATTTCTGTTATTGTCAAGATCCATCTTTAGTCCATCGTGGTCTGATAGGATGCAAGATAGTACTTCAATCTTGTATCTGCTGAGGCCTGGTTTGTGACCTACTGTATGGTCATTTTTAGAGAAGGGTCCATGAGGTACTGAAAAGAAGATGTATTCTTTTCTGTTTGGGTAAACATTTTTCTAGATATCTGGTAGGTCCATTTAATTCATGACATCCATTAGTGTCATTATATCTCATTTTAGGTTCTGTTTCACTGCTCTGTCCTTTGATGATAGTGAGTTCTTGTGGTCTCACATTATTAATGTGTACAGATTGAAATGTTCTTTAAACTTTATTAATGTTTCTTTTACAAAAGTGGGTGCCCTTGAATTTAGGGCATAGTTGCCCAGAATTGAGACACCATCTTGGTAGAATTTTCCTTTTATGAGTTTGAAGTATCCTTCCTCATCTCTTTCAATTAATTTTGATTGCATGTCTGTTTTATTAGATATTAGAATTGCTACTCCTGCTTGTTTCTTGGGTCCATTTGCTTGAAAACCTCATTCCGGCTTCAACATCCCAGGAACTTTTCCAGAGATTAGCTCAGTGCTCTGAGGTTGGAAGCAATTTTTTCCTCACCAGTGGGTTTCCTTTCACCTGGGAAACACAGTCCTTGGTGTTTTGTGGCCTACTGTTCCAACTATTGGTCACTGTGCAGTTTCTGCTACTCTGCTGATCAGACACAGTGTTCAATCAGCTCTGCCATCTGGGATCTGTTTTTTTTATAATTTTTATTGAATATGTGTATTTTGCTTGTATGCATGACTATGCACCTCTGTGTCCCTGCTCCTCATAGTCAGAAGATCGCCTCAGATCTCATGAACCTAGAACAATGGATCATAGTGGGTTCCATGTAAACACTGACAATTGAGCCCAGTTATTTGCAAGAGCAGCAAGAGTTCCTCACTGCTGAGCCATCTCTCCCACCTTATGTTGCTTATTTATGACCAGCATTTACACTGCTAAGATTTTTATCTTTCTATTTTTACCTGTTTAAACATGCATTCCCTTTTAGTAAGATCTTATTAATGTTACAGTTTAAGCTGTGGCACTGCTGGTTTCTGGAAGACTAATACAGAACTGGATTGATTGTATAATTCCTTATAGGAGCTTCAGTAAAGACCTCTGAGTTTTTCCTAGCTATTATATTTGTTTGATTGACTTTTATGGGAGGCTCTGTCTTACAATATAGGTCTGGATGTCCTGAAACTGTTTGCGTAGATCATGCTGGCATCCAACTCAATGAGATTCACCTGCCCCTGCCTCCTGAGTGATGGAATTAGAGGCATAACTGAATACACCCAGCTAGTCCATCATTTTTTTGTAGTTAATAAATGTTCGTAAATATCTCTGATATCTATTCAGTACTGTTTATCTGTTCATTTCTCTCTGTGTCTCTGTCTCTATTTTTCTCTTTCTATTTTACTCTCTTCTCTCTGTTTGTCTTTGTCCACATTAATTGGCATGTCTATTCCAAGGCTATAGCCTATTGAAAAAGTTCAGATATGACACAGTTATTCATTTTTCTTCTAAGAATGACTTATTGATAACATTAACACTTAATTTTTAATATAAAAGCTTTAATCTTTATTTTTCAAATATAGACTATACATGATTTGGAAAGGAGAATATACAAAACAATTATCAAGGAAAAATCATGTGTTCTATGCCTTTTCTTTTGTCTGGTCACTCACAAATATTTGTTGTTTGCCACCTCACATTATTTCTATCCATGTATTCACTGTACTCCACTTTCCCTTCCACAAATATGTAAGCCCCCCCTTTTCACATACTCATATGCCCCTTCCCTGAGGCATGGTCAAAATATGATATTCAGTGCCATGTTGTCTTTTGACTGAGGTCAACCATTTGTTCAGTGTCCCCTGATCACCACATCTTATTTGTTGCTAGATAAAATATTCTGACTTTCTTTTCCTTCCACCAGTCTCATAACAGGGTCCTGACTGACTTGATCAAGGAACTGAACAGGATTCATATATTGCTCAAGAACCTAACTACTCACTACTTTAGATTCTTGTCTTACAAAGTGATGAAACTCCTGTAACACAGGTCTTCAAAGCATGCCTTTGGTTTTTATTACAATCTAACCTTTAGGCTTTTTCTTCTCCCCTCCTTCACCCAATGCACAGCACCCAACTCTCTAACATTAGCACTTCAGTGTCAGAAAATAAGTGGAAGAAACACTAGAATTGTATTATTATGTTGCCAATGAAGTATAAATTTATATTACTGCCATTGTTTCTGTTGTACAATTGTATGGCATATTTTAAAATTCAGTGACATTCAATGATGTGCATGTGAAATTCAGCCAAGAAGAGTGGGCTTTGCTGGAATCTTCTCAGAAGCAACTCTACAAAGATGTGATGCTAGAGACATGCAAAAACCTCACTGAAATAGGTAAGACTGTGAATTTTCTTTCACTTTTAAAATAAGGAGACAACTCTTACTTTGTTGTTGATCCTCTTCTGCAATTCCAATTGAGAATGAGGAGGAATGAGGTGATTTAATCAGGCATGGTACTAAGGGTCACAGAATGTAGTGATTTAAGTTTTTCCTTAATAATAATATGACATTTCCAATAATATACTGGTACTATATTTTAGGTTACAATTGGGAACACCGTAATATTGAAGAACATTTTCAAAGTTCTACAAGTTACAGAAGGTAATTTTATATGCATGCTGATACAGACATGAATGTGAAGAAATTTTAATGTGTCCTGGAAGTGTTTGTTTTTAATTTTGTTTTTGTTTGTTGGCTGATTTTTATTTTTTGTTTTTGGAAGAATTTTTTTTTGTAGCCTTGGCTTGTCTTAGACTTGCTTGGTGGAACAGCCTGACCTTGAAATCACACATATCTGCCTGTTTCTGCCTCCACGAATGCAGGGATTAAAGGCATGTACCAGCACAGCTGGCTGTGTCCTGGAGGTTTGAAAGTAAAGCAACAATGTAAAAACAGCACTGCTTTAAGTGTACTGATGATCATTAAAATCTCACAGTTCCATTTACCTCAATGTCAGGTATCTGATTTGTGTTTGCAAGTCATTCCCTAAGATAGAAGAAAATAAAATAATGTTGTAACAAAAAATACCATTTAAATCATATAGACATTAGAGCCACTGAGTTGAACTGCCAATCTGTTTAGTCTCATTTTATCTACTCAGATATTGTAAAAGGTATATATATTGAATAGGTGATCAGTATGTGTCCAAAACTTTCTAATAACAACCACTGTTACTCATATTCATGCAGTAACATTGGAAAGTTTAGTGAAAGGAGCAGCTTATGAGAATCAAGAATATTGTTGTGGAGAAACCTTAATCCCTACATGACATGTCTATTATGAACAAAAAACAAACTGTGTTAATTCAATGAGGGAATCCTTTATTATTCTTGTAATTTATGTAGGTATATCATATGTCACAATGTTTGTAAGACACATGAGCAGAGGGATATTGAAAGAAGCAGTGTACCTGTCTTTCTCCAAGAACAATTAATTTTGTAGTAGTCCCCACTTTGAGTAGATTTTCTGAATGCGATAAATGGTTACTGTTAATTGGTTTTGCAACTTTACTGAGAATTCATCAGCAAACAAATACTGCTGAAAATACCTATGAATACTAGGAATATGGAACTTCTTCTGCTTATCCTGGCTCACTTTGCACAGGAAGTCTCATTCATACAGTAAAAAACATGAATGGGATTGCTGTGATAAAGCTCTGAATTCTTACAATAATATATATATATATATATATATATATATATATATACACAAAAAAACTCTTATAGAAAAAATGATGCTATAAAAGTGAACCACGTAACAAATACTCTTACCATCACAGGGATCTTCAAAAATACCCATAATGAAGGGAAAAAACATTAATGTAAATAACATGATAAAATTTTAAAATTTGATTCTCTTTTACCATTAGACCAAATTATGAAATTAATTAATATAGATAAATATATTCATTAGTGTAAAGCACTGACTGTTGTAAATCTTTCACATGTACTAATTATCTCTGCAGGCATGAAAGCAATCGTACTGGAGAAAAACCTTCTAAAGGCACTCTATGTGGTAAAGCCTTCCCCTATACCACTGATCTCATACGGCATAAAAGAATACACACTGGAGAGAAACCTTACAAATGTAATCAATGTGGTAAAGCCTTTGCAAGAAACAGTCATCTCATAAGCCATAGAAGAACACATACTGGAGAGAAACCTTACAAATGTAATCAATGTGGTAAAGCCTTTGCAAAAAACAGTCATCTCATAAGCCATAGAAGAACACATACTGGTGAGAAACCTTATGAATGTAACCAGTGCAGTAAAGCCTTTGTAGAAAACAGTCATCTCTTAAGCCATAAAAGAACACACACTGGAGAGAAACCTTATGAATGTAACCAGTGTGGTAAAGCCTTTGCACAAAACAGTCATCTCTTAAGCCATAAAAGAACACACACTGGAGAGAAACCTTATGAATGTAATCAGTGTAGTAAAGCCTTTGCAAAAAAACACAGTAATCTCTAAGACATAAAAAGAACACACACTGGAGAGAAACCTTATGAATGTAACCAGTGCAGTAAAGCCTTTGCACAAAAAAGTCATCTCATAAGCCATAAAAGAACACATACTGGAATGAAACCTTATGAATATACACAATATGATGAAGCTTTTGCACAGCAGAGTAGTCTTCGAAAACATGAAAAAACACATAGTGGAGAGAAGCCTGGTGAGGGTAATTAGTGTGATAAAGTTTTTGCATGTAACAGTCATCGGAAACTACACGAATATACCTATGTGGCAAAGCCTTTGCACATAACATCTCCTAATACATATAAGAACACAAACTGGAAAGAAGCTGTCTGACTGTAACCAATGTAAAAAAAATCTTTTGGACTTCAGAATCATCTTCACACTCATGAAAAAAATCCTGATGGACAGAAAGCCTGTGATTGCTTTTAACATGGTGAAACCATTCCACATTTGTATAATCTTCATCATCATGAAAGGATTCATAATGGAGAGAAAACTTATGAATATGTTCAAATGGTGAGGCCTTGCACAAATCTAGAGTCATCATCATCATGAAAGTATCCTTACTGGAGAGGAATTTTGTGACTATAAGCAATATGGAAAGGCCTTTGTGTTCTTTGGTCCACTGAGATCCCACAGAACTGAAAAAATAGCTCAATGGAAATGACCTCCATTTTCTGAAGGGGAAGGGGAAAGGGAATAGGGGCAATAGGAATGGAGGGTTGTACTCAGGGAGAGAAGGGAGGGGGGATTATGATTGGAATTTAAAGTAAATATACTTATTTTTAAAAAGAATACAATGAATGGTAAATATCAATTACATGCAAAAGTATTATATAATGTGTTTAGAGAAGACTTATTGATGAACCTAATTCTCAACATTTACTGTTTTCAATTGCTTCACTTTACACAAGAAACTTTGAGTCCAGTGGATGAATTTGTAGGGAATGGTGAACTAACACCAGCCAGGAAGTTCTCTGAGAGTATCACAATAGTGGTAGCCTGTAGACGTTTCTTTGTGTACACATACCTATTGTTCCAGGGTTTCTACTGAAAACCATCACAACCCACACTGAATTTTGAGATATGAAGGAGGCGGCTTTCTTTTCCTTGTATGACCCTGCTTCTGGCCTAGATGTGTAACCATGTCAAGGGTGAGTTTTCTCTGCCTGGCTTCATCTAGAGAGTGTCTTTAGGCAATCGACACCACCAATCACATTTGATAGATGGCCTTTGACACAGATCCCTCATAAATCTCCCCTCCCTTCAAATATAGGATAATTTGGTTCTGTGTTCGTGTTCTTCTTATTCATACAATAGGAATGTGCTGTTTAATGCAAATCGAGCATCCTTGAATTGCCTAGTATTAAACAATTATCTACACCTATGTTTGGAGCATCCCAGGCACTCCCCAAGGGATATAAGCCTCTGTTTTCTGTTTTCTGGAATTAAAGTTGAACTTACTTTCTGACTTGGTTCACAGTGTGTCTGATCACTGTTATGCTTACAGGTCTTTCAAGCTTTATACGTCATCTTCTGGCCCTCCTTCCTTCCTGGGCTGGTGGGAAACAGCCTCCAGGCAGCAAGAGAACCATGTTCTCTGAAATGCTTGTGATAAAATGTTTCACACTTCATAGCATTTCGAATTTCACGTGTTTCTGGATAAGAGATGGTAAATCAAACACTGTCTTGGGAGTGGGACTGTTTAAAATGAGTTATACCTAGTGTTGATTTCACAGTAAGCTCACAGGCAAGCTTCATGGTATGAAATCTGAGGTGAGCACAGTGGCCTATGGAGAAGAAATAAGAGCAGACATTTTATTTCCCTGTTTTTAGTAGCTGAGTAGTATTCCGATAATATATGGTTCGATGTCAGAAGAGTGGAGCTCCTCTTCTGAGTAGAGTAGGGGAAGGGGATATGGGGGAGATGGAGGGAGGGTGGGAACAGTAGGAATTGAGGGAGTGGCCTTTAATAGGGATATATAATGAATAAATTTTGAAAAAAAAAAATGAATTAGAAAAACAAACTTGACAGCAAAAAATTGAGTCCAGTCTGTGTACCCACCCTCCCTCAAAGAAAAGAAAGCAAATATAAAGAAAGAAAAGAAAATTAGAATCTTTGTTTTTGCCACCTTTCTTCCTTGTGAGCTCATTTTTTAATCATTTCCTAATGGAGACCATACTGCTCTCTCTGAAGTTTATATTTCCATAGATGTAGGTTTCATACCTGGAGCAAATGGCAGATGTTCATATTTAACATATCAAAACAGACCTGCCTGCTAATTTTCTCTTAGCAATCCCTCAGTCCTTCCATGTTATATGGTCCTCCAGGCTGGCATAACCCACCCAATACCCTGAATTCTTCCCAGGGCCTGAGCTAACCTAATTCCTCCCTTCCCCATATATGGGCAAACTATTTTGGCTACCTGGTCCTGTTGAAAGCCATGCAAGAGCAACAGCAAAACATCTGTAGCACTCATGTAATTTGGCTCCCCTGTTAGCATAGTCATGATGAGTTTATCTTGGAGAAGCATAACCCCAAGCACTGCTTATACTGAGGACTTTGTGCTGTTGTGGAACATAGCTCTGTTTGATGCCATTATGATGCCCATATTCCTTATAACATGAGTTGTATGAAAACTCTAAGGATGCTTCTAGCCCCTCACTGGGCAATATCACTGGCATTTATTATAACAATGCTTGATATCTTTTTGCAGATCAAGCTGGAGCAAATTAATGATTTAACCACTGCTCTTGAAAGGGACCATAGTTGTAGGTTTTTAGCAATGACCATTATAATTAGAAAGAATTTGAAAAAAAAAGATTGTTTGACAAGGTTGGGGAAGATGTTTTTGCTTATAACTCAGATGTAAAAAAAATCTTAGAGAACAATAGAAAAGCCAGGGATGCTTTAAGGTTGATGAGCAGAAACAATAGCCCAAGGCAGCATTGGCTATCTGAGCACCCTCAAGCTGGGTCTGAAACTGAGACAGCAGGTGATTCCCCTATACTTGTTTTTCCCACTCAACTTATTGATATGATTTAATAAAAATTATTAATGAGTAGATGCACACCCCTTTAAGATTTAAAGTACAGGTGCCAGTACCATGTCATTTTTTATTACTGTTACTCTATACTACTTGAGATGTGGGATGAAGATACCTCCAGAAAATCTTTTATTGTACTGGCATGTTTTTATCAATTCTGCATTTTTTCGTTTTTCCATATGAAACTGAGAATTTTTCTTTCAAGGTCTGTAAAGAGTTGTATTGGTATTTTGATTGGAATTGCATTGAGTCTGTAGATTTCTTTTGGTAGCGTGGCCATTTTTACTATGTTAATCCTACCAATCCTAGATCATGGGAGAACTTTCCATCTTCTGATATCTTCCCTGATTTTTTTTTTTTTTCATACAAGTCCTTCATTTGCTTGATTAGAGTCACACCAAGGTACTTTATGTTATCTGTGGCAATTGTGAAAGGGTATTTTTTCCCTAATTTCTTTCTGAGCCTCTTTCTCTTTTGTATACAGGAGGGCTTCAGATATTTTTTCAAATTTAATTTTGTATCTAGCCACTTTGCTGAAGGTGTTTATCAGCTGTAGGAGTTCCCTGTTTGGATATTTAGGGTCATTCATGTGTATTATCACATCATCTACAACACAAGCTGGACTGGATGTGGAGAAAAGGGAACACTCCTACATTGCTGATGGGAATGTAAACTTGTACAGCCACTTTGGAAATCTGGTGCTTTCTCAGAAATTTATGAATAGTATTACTTCAACATTTAGTTATACCACCCCTGGGCATATATTCAGTATATTATCAACCATACAAGGACATTTGCTCAACTATACTCATAATAGCATTTTTTTTTATAATAGCCAGAATCTGAAAACAACCTAGATGTACCACAGCTGAGGAATGGATACAGAATTTGTAGTACATTTACACAATGCAATTCTACTCAGCAGTTAAAAACAAGGAAATCAGCAGGCAAATGGATGCAACTAGAAAAGATCATCCTGAGTGAGGTATCCAGAAGCAGAAAGACACTCATGGTATATACTCACTTATTAGTGGATATTAGTTGTATAATACAGGATTAAAAATACTAAAATCTATAGTTCTAATTGAGCTAAACAACAGGGAGGATCCTAGGGAAGATGTTTAATCCTCATTCAGAAGGGCAAATGGGATAGACATTGGTAATGGGAGAAGACAGAGAACAGGGCAGGAACCTACCAGAGAGGGCCTCTGAAATAATATACATAGCAAGGTATTGAAACAGATGGTTAGACTCATAGCCAAATGTTGAGCATAGAGCATGGACTCAAAAGAAAGATTCAGGAGATAGAAAGACCTGGATGGGAAAGGCACACCACAAGAAGGCCAACTGAACCAAAAATATGGGCCCAGGGGGTCCTGTTCGAAACAAGGACCATGCATAAAGAACAACTAGAACCCCTGCTCAGATGTAGCCCATAAGTATCTGTCTCCTTGTGAGTTCCCTATTAAGGGTAACAGGGGATGTCTTTGACATGAACTCCGTGGATGGCTCAGGAGTAGGATCAACTACTCCTGGGATGTGCCGCCTTTCCAGGACACAGAGGAAAAAAGTGTAGCCATTCCTGTTGAGACCTGATAAGGTAGGCAAGAATATGATAGGGGAGGAAGACTTCCCCTATCAGTGGACTTGAGGAGGGGCATGTGTGAAGAAGGAGGAGGGAAAGTGGGATTAGGAGGGGAGGAGGGAGGAGTTTATGGGGGATATGAAGTGAATAAAGTGAAATTAATAAAAATTTAAAAATGAACAAAAAAAAAACTTCAGCAAATTAAAATGAGAACTATATTAAAATTTTTAAAATGCATGCGAGAATTATAGGACATCAAAATCCAAACGTGCCAGTGAGTGAATTTTTTGGCCATCTAACTTTTGGAATGTACTCTTAAATGTACAATTAAGAGAAGTCCCTTGGATAAAATGAGTGTCCCTTGGATATAACTACACTTTCATTTGCAAGTGCTTAACAATTAGAGATAAGGTTTGGGACAAACCCAGGTGTGCACTTCTCATTTCAGCTTTATAACCACATCTGGTGCAGAATATTAAAAGGTCTAGTGCATGCTGCCTCAGTATCTCACAATTTATATATGCTTCAGTCATCTTAATTTATAGTGCTTTCTTCTTTGGTATCCTCTATCCTTTCTCTCTGTTACACTCTTTTGGCTGAATTACAATGACCGTGGAGGGCATGAATTTGATGGAAAATTTCCATTTCTACTTGAGTATTCTGAGGTCTCTCACTGAATATCTATTTTCTCTACGGATTTCTGAATTTGTTTCCATCAGCTGCAGGAGGAAGCTTCTTTGATGATGGAAGAATAAGACCCTAGTCTATGAGTATAGCAGAATGGTGTCAATGGTCATTTTATTTCTTTTAGTAGAACGTAGTATTTGGTTTTTTTTTTTTTTTTTTGTTTTTTTCTAGAACCCTGGGCTATGTAATTTCTTTTTCTTGTTCAATAAACCAGTGTCAGGTGTGGATTCCATCATGTGAAATGAGCCTTGAGTCAAACTATAGATTGGTTATTTACTCCTACAACTGTTGCATTAATACATCTTACAGGACACTGTTATAGTTCAAAGGTTTGGTAGCTGGGTTAGTGTTTATATTTCTCCTTTTGTAGTGTGCAGAGTATTCCCTGTATCAAAGTTGCTAAGATGTAAGTGTGAAGGTCCTATATAGGCACGATTTATGTATGTTCAATGATTTGTGTAAGTGTTGTCTCAAGCAATAGGGCATTGCAGTCATTTTGTGGACAGCAACCTCTAGTCTTGACAAAAGCCTATTTTGTTTTGGCATTACAATCACACTACTTTGGCCAATACCTCAGTAAAATATAACCTACTGCCAGTACTGTATGCTTTATTTAGTGACAAGAGATTTCCAGTTGGGACTTTCCTGTTATGTGGTGATTTCATATATATTGGCTTCTTACATGTATGTATTTTAGAAAGTTTCTATTGCATTAGGTTTCCACTGTACCAAACAAATGACCCTTAATTTTACCTGTCTTTTCTCATGTTACCTTTTCATTGCCCTCTTCCTTTCCCAATCCCCTTCAATTCTATCTTTTTAGCCCACCTTCTACTTGTACCAAGTATTTTATTTCCCTTTCCTATGGAGAAATCTCTGCCTCCCCTAACCTCCAGTTCTTAATCTGTATGTATCCCCTGCAGTATTATGTTAAGTTGCTTGCATATCATACATTTTGCAACTAATATATATGTAAAAGCAAATACATACCTTATTTTTCTTTGGGGTCTAGATTCTCTCACTCTCAGTTATCTGCAAAGCTGTATTTACCTTCACATTTCATGATTTGATTTTTTTTAAAGCCTGAGTAATATGTGATTATGTAAATGCACTAGTACTATAGCAAAAATAGAAATACACACTGGAAAACAAACAAAATCTTCACAAATGGTGCTGACCAAACTAGGTGTCTATACATAGAAAATGGAAATTGAAGCTTATTTTCACTCAAAAGTCACCTCCAAATGGATTAAAACCTCACAAAAGTTCATATACAGTTAAAGTCTTGAAGTCAGCACAGCTATTTGAGAAAGAACCAACATAGCTGAGTTGCATGTTACGATAGACTTTAATGCTACCTTTCAGGCTTGGTCTTGATCTCCACTTGCTACATGCTTAGAGGACTTTAAATACTTGTACAACCTGGGGACATTGGAGCAATGGAAAATTTTTAATGAATCATTTATGCCTTCACCTTGGAGTACTACTTCTAAGCTTCCCCAGAAAAATCCTGAGCATACTGCTCCTCTCATATTTAGGGGAAAAATCAATTATCTGGTCCTACATGAATGTCTTCCTTGTGGAAGTTGTCACTCACATAAAAATGGCAGATAATTCCTTATGAGACTAAATCTACCCTGTGCTTCCTCAAGAAGAAAATAATCAGAACAACATATTCTTAAAAAGGCAAACAAAGATTGTAGTGCTAGGAGAGTTGACAGCATTTGAGATTAAAAATACCTCATACTGTTGTATCCTCAGATGATTACTTGGCATATAAGATTAGGAGAACATACATTAGGTATGTTCTCAATGACTAGATAAAGATGTAAATGAATGGCTGGAGACATCTTCACCTACACTAGGGTCTATAATGATGGACAAAGAATGTCTTGTAAAAATGATTTTAATGTGAGGTATTAGGACCTCTTTTTCTTAGAAATATCAGCTTTCACAGTATCACTGTGGTGTTGTATGACCAAAATAATGAAAGAATACTTAGATTTAGCACATTAGTAAATTCTACAAAGATATGAGGTATAGACAATGCATTATGCCAGGAATTTAATAATAACTGTTGCTGCTTTGGCATAAATGGTTTTTCTTGAGGCTGTCCATTAAAATATAATATACTTCTTGGGACAAAGCAATATGCCCAAGCTGGCTTGAAGATTTTCTATCTATTGCCATTGAATCTGAGAATGCTTCCAACCTGACAATGTGCTTTCAGGCTGTGGCAGATATGCCTTCAGATTCTCAAAAATGTCAGGTTATAGGATTGATGAAGAAAAATGATAGCAAAAGATAAGGTTTATCAGTGATGACTAAATTTATGACCAAGAGACAGTTAAAACTCCTGTCTGGGGACAAAAAAGATATCATCTATGTTTTAGAACAATGTGAATCTATCTGTTATTATTAAGTTCTGTCTAAATAAAGAAGCACTCTGACTGCCAGTCAATCAAGACTCTCAGTTTCTTTGGACAACCATGTCTGACTCATTTCTGCCCTGCCTTATCCTTCCCTCCTCTCTGGATACTATCAACTTCTGGGGCCAGTCCCCAGTCTTTTGCCACACTCTTTCTTTTCTTTCACACTAGGGTGAATACTCATCACAACTGAAGATCTAGAGCTATATGCTTCAGAGTAGATAGGAAATGTGAAATCTGTTTTCTGGATTTGAGTTACCTAAATCAACATCGTCATTTATATTTCTATCTACTTATGTGCATACCATTTCACTTATCTATATCAGTTGAAGGATATTTAGGTGTTCCCATTTTGTACCTATTGTGAACAGAATTAGCAATGTGTATGATTGAGAAAATATTTTTGGAGGAGTATGTTGGTCCATTGTGCATATGTCAAGGAAAGATAGGTGGTTCATGTGGTAGATTTATTTTCATCATTTTGAGAATTCTGCACACTTATTTCCACTGTGGATGTACAATTTTGCAAGCTCCCTTTGCCAGAGATCCAGGTTTTGCCTGTCCAACAGAAGCTGTCAACTGTCAACCTAATTCCTGTTTCCTCCAGAAAAATAAAATACTAAGGGAAAATACATAGTACTCGTAATATTTATCACAATTACTATTATGTAATTAAAATCTGAATACTTATATCGTCCACAAATTAAAAAGTAACACGTATAACTTACTAAAATGTGTTTTCAGAAGTAGTTTCTATTCTGAAATAGAGTGTATCTATATAACATTGCTTAAATGAAGGGCTCTTTTAGTTATGGTTAGATATACATTTTATATAAACTTACTAAAAGTAGGGGTAAATAATTTCATTTGAAGACACTAAGGTATTTTATTATAGTCCAGTTATTGGACTTAATGATGTGTGAGTCATGGTGCTTGAGAAAGATCCCCAAAACTATAGTTGTGCTGACAGATAAGCACAAAGCCATGCAGGACATGGCCAAGCACAGAGGATCCTCAAATGACAGGAAGTTCACTGCCATGGGCAGGCAGTGGTTTCTCTCAAGGTTTGGGTACCCTTGAGTTCAGCAAGGGATATATTTCTGCTGATCTGCGGGGAGAAAGTAAATCAACATCTCAAATCCTACAAGTCACTCCATGTTCAGTCCATAAAGAAACTTTTCCAATGATATTGTATTTTTGTGCTCTATACAAAATTTTGCTGTGGGTCTCTCCATCTGCTTCAAACACCTGTTGAGTGGAGTCACTTAGTGTACATCTGTGGAAGGTTGCTATCCTGTTCTCTCTCTTCTATGGGTTCTTGCATCTATCCTGTTTTCTTTTCTGAATGAGAATTAAGCATCTTCCCTATGTTTCTCCTTGTACTTTAGCTTTTAAAAGTCTGTAGATTTTAGTATGTCCAATCTATATTGTATGGGTAATGTCCACTTATAAGTGAATATATACCATACATGTATTTCTGCTTCTGGGATACATCACTCAGGTGATCTTTTTAGTTCTGTCCATTTGCCTGCAAATTTCATGATTTTCTTGTTTTTAATACCTGAGTAGTATTTCATTGTGTAAATGTACCACAATTTCTGTATTCATCTCCCTATTGAGGGACATTTAGTTTGAGTCCAGTTTCTGGCTATTATGAATAAAGCTATTATAGTCATAGTTGAGCAAATGCCCTTGTTGTATGGTTGAGCATCTTTCTGATATATGTCTAGGAGGTGTTTAGCTGCGTCTTAGGGTAGCAGTATTCCCAGTTTTCTGAAAAAGTGCTAGACTGATTTCCAAAGTGGTTATACAAGTTTACATTCTACCAGCAATGGAGGAGGGTTCTCCTTTCTGCACATCTCCAGCATGTGTTGTCCCCTGAGTTTTTGATCTTAGCTATTCTGGTGGGTGTGAGGGGGAATCTCAGAGTCATTTTGATTTTCATTTCTCAGATTTTTAAGGTTGTTGAGCATTTTTAATTGTTTCTACACCATTCAATATTTTTCTGTTAAGAATTTCTCTTTGCTCTGTATCCAATTTTTAATTGGATTATTTGATTTGTTGGGTTCTTTATATATTCTGGTATTAGCTTTCTGTCAGATGCAGAGTTGGTGAAGATCCTTTCCCAGTCTGTAAGCCATCATTTTGTTCTGCTGACAATGTCCTTTGCTTTAGAAAAACTTTTCAGTTTCATGAGGTCCCATTTATTGATTGTTGATCTTAGAGCCTGTGCTGCTGGTGTTCTGTTCAGGAAGGTGTTTCCTGTGCCAATGAGTATAAGCCTCTTCCTCACTTTTTTTAAAATAACAGATTAAGAGTGTTAGTTTTATGTTGAGGTATTTGATCTACCAGGACTTTATTTTTGTGCAGGGTGATAAGTATGGGTCTATTTGTATCTTTCTGTATGTGGACATCCAGTTAGACAAGCACCATTGGTTGAAGATGTTTTTTTTTTTTTTTTTTGATTGAATAGCTTCTTTGTCAAAAAGCAGGTGTTTTAGATGTGTGGGTTTATTTCTGGGTTTTGATTCAATTCCACTGATCCACCAGTATGTTTCTATGCCAGTACCACACCGTTTTTACCGTTTCTCTGTAGTACAGCTTGAGATCCAGGATGGAGATAGCTCCAGAAGTTTTTATTGTACTGGATTATTTTAACTATTCTGGCTTTTTTGTGTGTTTTTTAAGTGATATTGAGAATTGTTCTTTCAAGGTCTGTAAAGAATTGTATTGGTATTTTGATGGGAATTGTATTGAATTTCTATATTTCTTTTGGTAAGATGGCCATTTTGCTGTTATTCCTACTGATCCATGAGTGTGGGAGATCATTCCATCTTATAATATCTTCTTCAATTTCTTTCTTCAAAGACTTGAAGTTTTTATACAGATTTCTCACTTGCTTGGTTGGGAGTCACACTAGTGCACTTTATGTTATTTGTGGCTATTGCAAGGTTGTTGTTGTTTTTCCTAATTTATTTCTCAGCCTTTTTGTCTTTTATATACAAGAGGGTTTCAGATATTTTTTTAGTAACTTTTTTTTCCAGTCACTTTGCTGAAGGTTTTTATAAGCTGTAGTAGTTCTCTGGTAGAAATTTTAGGGTCACATCATATCATATCATCTGTGATTAGTGGTACTTTGACTACTTCCTTTCTGCTTTGTATCCCCTTGATTTCCTTTAGTTGTTTTACTGCTCTATCTAGAACTTCCAGTATTATGTTGAAGAGAACGGAGAGAGTGAGCAAACTTGACTTGTCTCTGATTTCAGTGGGAATGATTTAAATTGCTTTCCATTTAGTTTGATGTTTGCTATAGGCTTGTTGTATATTATCTTTACTGTGTTTAGGCATATGCCTTTTATTTCTGATATTTCCAAGACTTTAATTATAAAGTCTTGGTTATGGTTATAAAGTCATAAATCCAACTGAGCTTGGATTTATTAAATGGTTTTCAGCATCTATTGAGATTATCATGTGGTTTTTATGTTTCAGTTTGTTTATGGATTTCTGCATATTGTACCTCCCCTGCATGCCTATGATGAAGCCTACTTTGTCATGGTAGGTGAGATATTTGATGTTTTCTTGGATTCATTTTGTGAGTATTTTATTGAGTATTTTTGTTTCAATATTCATAGGAGAGATTGGTCTGAAATTATCTTTCGTAGTGTATCCCTGCCTTTTAGTTAGCCTTTGTGAGGTTTAAGTATCAAGATGAATGTGGCTTCATAGAATGAGGTTGGTAATGTTCCTTCTTTGTCTGTTTTGTGAAATACTTTGAAAAGTATTGGCATTAGCTCTTCTTTGAAGGTCTGGTAGAATTCTGTGCTGTAACCATCAGTCCCTGGGCTGTTTCAAGGGGAGATTTTGAAGACTGCTTTTGTTTCATTAAGGCATATAGGTCTATTAATTTAGTTACCTGATCCAGATTCAACTTTGATAAGTGAAATCTAGCAAGAAAATATTCCATTTCATTTAGATTTTCAAATTTTGTGGCATATAGACTTTTAAGGTAAAACCTAATGATTTTTTTTTAATTTCCTCAGTGTCTGTAATTATACCCCCTTTATTTTCTGATTTTGCTGATTTGTATAGTGTCTCCCTGTGTTTTCGTTAGTTAGGCTAAAAGTTTGTCTATCGTTGTCATTTTCTCCAAGAACCAGCTCTTGCTTTTGTTTATTCTTTGAATTCTTTATTCTTTGAATTGTTTTCTTTATTTCTAATTTATTGATTTCTAGCCATCTACTCCTCTTGTGTATGTCTGCTTCCTTTTAACTAGGTCTTTCACGTGTGTTATGTTGATTTGAGATGCCTCAGATTTCTTTATGAAGGTACTTAGTTCTATAAACTTTCCTCTTAGAATTACTTTCATTATGTCTCATTAGTTTGGGTAAGTTGTGCCTTCATTTTTGTTAAATTCTAGAAAGTCTCATTAGTTTATTTCTTCCATAATCCAGCTGTCATTGAGTAGAGTTCAGTTTCCATGCTTAGTATTTTTTGTTACTATTGAGGTCTAGTTTTAGACCATGTTGTTCTAATATGATACAAGGGATTATATCAGTATAATGTTCTTTTTTGGAATGTATACAATTTACCCTTGTTCATTCAAATGCTGATTTATCTCCTCCACTATCTGGTTTCAATCCAGATATTGCATTGTGTTGCTTTTTCTAAGCATCACCTGTCTCAAGTTTGTATAAACATGCCACCAATTGTTCTCCATATTGTCAATTAAAACAACCTGCCCCAATACTGAGCAATGGAGAAGATAGGGTGAGACATCCTGGTCCAAAGTGGGAGGAAGAGGAAGGAGGCAGAAGAGGAGAAGAGGAGAATCTGCAGGAGAGGTTTTGGCATCACATGTAGAAATGAAATGGAACTAAGATATCACTAAAAGCAGTATGATGGGTGAATCTGAATGGTAGGAAACTCTGTGGGCTTAGAGGTTTAGGATGGAGTAACTGTTGGCCAGCATTGTGCTCTAGGTTAATTAAATAAATCCTAGTCTCTGTGTGGTCATTTGGTTATACAGCAGTTTAGGAATAACCACTGCTTAACTAAAAGATTTATCAATAGTAAATATTAATAACCTACAACAAATGGCACCTAACTCATCTAAGTATCCACACACGTTTAAATCTTACTTTCATATAATTTGCTGGGGAGAGGAATAAACTCCCAGTGATACAACTCAAACTTTAAACCCAAAACCTCCCAGATAAATTACTGGCTCTTTAAAAGAGACTCTTAAACATGCCTCAGAGCAAAAGACAGCCTATTGTGGGCAGACCTGAGACTGAGCAAAACTGGTTGCCACTACAGTCTAACAGGATGAGAGAAACATTGAAAGAGACTTCTTTGAGCTTGGCTGATAATCTCTTCTACGGTTTTAACAGAGAAATAAAGGAAAGTTTAAAAATTATGACTATGGTTACATTCATATTCCTCAATTTAACTTTAATAATTGATTTAGCCTTTTATGTGTTCTCAAAGGCAAAGGCTTTAGAAAAGATACTGGAACAACACAACAAACAAGTAGAACAATATAAAGAAAAAAATGAAAGTTGGAAACAGGACATAAAACAAGAGATACAAAAACTTACAGAACATAAGAAACTACAGGAAAATAGGGCAGAGGTTTTAGAAAAGATACTGGAAAAGACAAACAATTAGAACACTACAAAGAAAAACTAAAAGTTAGAAGGGAGGCATAAAACAAGAGATTGAAGAGATTATTGAACAAAACAAACAACAGAGAAATAGGTGTGAAATATGGGTACAGACCTTAAAAAAGTGAGTTCAGAATACTAAGTAAAGAAAATACTCAGGCAGAGGCAAAAATAATAATAAAGAAAGCCAAACAAAGGTGGTTAGAAAACAAACATTAGCATATCCAGTCAGTGTACAATAGAGACCAGCAGATTATGATCTCCCACAGGATTACCATGAGGCTGAATGGCACCCTGTGGAAGTGCTAGAACTAAGAAAATTTAAAGAAAGTGTCACCAATTTTGGAATGCATTCACCATTTGTAAAACAAATGCTGACGTCCTGACCAATCAGTAGAGTAATCCCAAAGGACGGGGAGGATATACCAAAGGCAATAAAAGAACCTGAGCCATATTTACAATCGCTATCATGGTGAAGAGGAGAGGCTAGAGAGATAGCATACAAAAATAGAGCCAGGGCTGTTGGTGTTTCTAAGCAACAGCTGCTTGGTGATGGCCAATAGACTGACACAGAGATACAAGCTGTATATAATGAAGAAACCATAGAATTATGTCACTTACTAGCCTTAAATACCTTGGACAAGGTTGAGGAATCAGGAAAAAATGTTTGAGCCATCCTCTCAGGTCATACAAGCTCCAAGTGAAACATTCACTAATGTTTTGCAAAGCTGGGGACACAAGTATATCAGATCCACTAGCTAGAAAAGCACTAATAGAACCTTTAGCTTTTGAAAATGCACAAATTTTGAATGCAAAGAGGTAATAAGGCCATTAATAGCAATGTGTGCACAAATAGACAAATGGGTTATAAATATGAATGACATCAGACATCAATTTGACCTTGATAGGAGAAGCTACCCCTAAAGACATTGGGAAATGTCTTAATTTTGATGGGCAAGGTTGCTGCAAATGGAGTAACCAGGAAAAACAAAATAATTCAAAAAGGGAGCCTATACGTCCTAGAATATGCAGAAGATGTGGCAAGGGTTGACATTGGATTAGTGAATGTAGAGCACAGACAAATGGGGTAATTCTTTATAAAAAATGCCTGAGGGGGCCTTTCTCAGGCCCCAATACAGGACAGGGATACTCCTCCACAAGAAAGTTAAACACCACTGCTCTGGGAATAAACATTAAAAACTTCAACATCGAGGCCAGAGCAGATTTTATAGATAAATAAATAAATGAAACAGGAAGGGAACAACAACAAAAAACCCAAATATATTGGCAAACCTCTATAAATGATCATAGGCCAAAGTTAAAGATAATTTTAAATAATATTGAAATTGAAGGCATGGTGGATACTGGGGCTGATGTCACAATTATCACTCCTAAATTCTGACCCCCAGATTAGCCAATTCAAGAGGTGGATATCCAATTCCAAGGAGTTGGTACTTTATCTAAAGTGAAACAACGTGCCAGGTGGCTTAAAGGTATAGGACCAGAAGGTCAAATAAGAAATTTAAGGCCATATGTGGCTGAGATAGCCTTAAACTTATGGGGAAGAGATCTGTTACAACAATGGGAGACCCAGATTAACAATCCCCAATTTCAGAGGCAAAACAGGTAATACTCCTGATAAAGAAGTTAAAATTATTTTAAAATGCCATCAAAAACAGTTACAGGCTGTCCAGACTGTCCATAAATGAAATACAACACAGGCATTCTTTTCAACTTCATGTTGGGAAACCACTGCTAATAAAACCCCCACAACCTTACCAAGGTGGTTGGATGACCAACCTATTTGGATTGAACAATGGCCTATGAGTAAAGAAAAATTACTGGCACTAGAACAGCTAGTCCTGGAACAGCTGGAGGCTCAACATATAGAGGAGTCCAACAGCCCTTGGAATTCTCCAGTATTTGTCAACAAAAAGAAATCTGACCAATGGAGGATGTTAACAGATCTCAGAGCAATTAACAAAATTATTCAGCCTATGGGGAATCCCCTTGCCTTCCGTGTTAGCTAAAGAATGGCCTATTATAGTGATTGATTTAAAGGATTGCTTTTTCACAATTCCTTTACATGAGCATGATAGGGAAAGGTTTGCTTTCTCAGGACCCACTTTGAATAGAAGCTGTCCAATAAAGAGATATCACTCGAGGGTCTTACCACAGGGGATGTTGAAGAGTACTACTTTGTGCCAATATTTTGTACAACAAAAATGAAATAAAATGAAGTTTCAATTCTTTCTTCCATCTGCTATTTTTCCCATAAACTCTACTGTGTGCCTTCCTTGTGAAAGGAACCTGGCAATGTGCCAACAGGCCTGGCTCTGATTTTTTTTTATTTCAAACTTATTATTATTATTATTATTTTTGGGTTTTTGAGACAGGGTTTCTCTGTATAGCCCTGGCTGTCCAGGCCTCTTTGTATACCAGGCTGGCCTTGATCTCACAGACATACTCACAGACATCTACCTGCCTCTGCCTCCTGAGTGTTGGGATTAAAGATGTGTGCACTGTGATTGGCAGAACTTTCTTATAGCCTGGTTGAAGTCATACTTTATGACTTAGGACATGTCTAGACAAGTGAATGTGAAGAGCTGGCAGGGGTGCAAACCCTTGCTTTTGGAGACAGGGTTTCTCTTGTGGCCTTGCATATCTTCAACTTGTTTTGCAAACCCATGTGGCCTGGAATTCACACCAGCCTCTGCTTGCTCCACTGACATCCACAGGCATGCGACATCACACCTGGCTTCTTGTTATAGTCTTTAAAAACGATTTATAATCTCTGTTTGCCTTCCTGAGACCAGCCCTGTTTTGACTGGGAGAGTTGGCACGCACAAAAAGAAAGGGGGGGCAGGGACCCCAGGATTCCTTCTGCAGTGAGCAGGGAATGGCTGGGCCCTGGCTGAGCAGGGAATTTTAAACTGGCACATTTAAACTGGGAATACATAAATTTAAGCTGAAGCTCTGTGTGCAATTAACTAGATTTACTTACTAATGGACCCTTTTGCTTTTTTCCCCCTCTTCTAAGAAGTATAAATCTGATCTATTTGTTTATTTTTACAGGTATGACTGTTTTGCCTGCGTGGATAGGTGTGCCTGTGTACCAGGTGGATGCCTTGTTCCTGAAGAGGCAGCATTGACAATCCACAGTATACCCTTGAGTTTTTCTGTTGTCATCTATTGCTTCTCATGGGACCTACACATTAGTCTGGTTTTTTGCCTCAATGAGAGTCCCTTTGAGACAACTAAGATTTTCTTTTATTATTATGATGATGATGATGATGATGATGATGATGATGATGATGATTAAAAGGGAATGAGTGGTCTTTTGGGAGGAAACTTTATTTATTTATGATTCATGGTGTAGTTCTCTTTAGTATGGGAGATTTGTTTATTATTTGTAAACTATTCTGTCTGCACACCAGAGGAGGGTGCCAGGTCTCACGATAGATTGCTATGAGCCACCATGTGGGTGCTGGGAATTGAGCTCAGGACCTCTGGAAGAGCAGTCTGTGATCTTAAACTCTGTGTTATCTCTCCTGCCCCCTCATTTCTTATTTTTATTTTTTTAAATTTTTATTTATTCATTTTACATCCCTGCCTTAGACCCCTCCCTCTTCTCCTCCCAGTCCTACCCTCCCTGTTTCCCCTATCATCCCTCACCTGGCTCCTCAGAGAAGGGGATCACCCTGCCTCTCCTGTGCACATCCACCCACCCAAGCATATCAAGCCGCATCAGAACTGAGCACACACTCTTTGCCTGGCGAGGCAACCCCAACAGGGGAAAGTGAAAGAAGAGCTAGCTTGTGGGTCAGGGTGCATTCATATGTGTGTTGGTCCTGCTGTGTTTACAAGGCCTTGTTACCCTTGTGTCCTTCAACCACTCTGGCACTTACACTCTGCACACAGAGTTTCTTGAGCCCTTAGGGGCATGGGTTTCTTGGAGGCATCTCATTTAGGGTGGAATGGTCCAAGACCTCTCACTGTTTGCATATCGACTGGATGTGGGTCTCTGTATTTATTCCCATCTGCTGCAGGAGGAAGTTTCCAATGATGGCCTAGCAAGTCACCAATCTGTGAGTATGGCTGTGCTCCTTTAGCACAACTGTAGCATTTTGATTTCTCTTATGTACTTGGCCTTTGTAGACTCAGGTTCCTGACCACTCAAGCAGTATTGGATCAAGGTTCCTTCTCATGGAGTGGGCCTCCTGAAACCCAACTAGATATTAGTTGCTCACTTCTGTGACCTTAATGCCACAAGCGCACCAGCAAATCTTGTAGGCAGGTCACTGTTGGAGAGTGAAGGGTGTATGGCTGGGTTGGTGTGTACTTTTCTCTTCTGGTGGCATGCAATGTATGTTCTAGTATCTCAAACAGTAGTCTATAAGGGTGAAAGTTCTCAGTAGGTGCCAGCTGGGATTAAGCTGTGTCCAATGACTTGTGAAGGTGTTGTTCTCAGCAGCAGAATCTTACCATCAAGTTGGGGAGGGCACTGGAGGATGGACACTGGTTGGGTGGCCCCAGGCCCTGCTTTGATCTAGCACAGAGACCTCCTTCGTCCTGACTCCACAGGAGTCTGGGAGTCTGGGCTTGCTCTCAAAACACACCTTCGTCTGTTCTTATTAAATTGAAATAAATACATAGTATTAAATGAAAACATCATATATATAAAGCTAGTTATTAAGTGACACGTGTTATTAAGTGACGCCACCAGAGGGCACCAGATTCCTCGACAGATGGTTTGAGCGCGACCGTGTGGTCCCTTGGATGGAACCTGGCACCTTGGTAAGAGAGGGATTCTCTGTGTCACAGAGCCCTGCCTGTTGCGATGACAAAGGTAGGCTTTTTTTTTTTTTTTCATTCATCCATTCATTCATTCATTCATTGTATAGCATTCTGACTGTGCACCAGAAAATCCACCAGATCCCATTACAGATGTCTGTGAGCCCCCATGTGGTTGCTGGGAATTGAAATCAGGAGCTCTAGAAGAGCAGCCAACGTTGTTTACCTCTGAGCCATCTCCTGCCTCCAGTTTTTTTTTTTTTTTTTTAATCTTTAAAAATATTTATTTTCCATGTGAGCGCGTTTCTGCCTTGCCAAGACTAGTCCTGCTTTGACTGGGAGACTGAAATTAATTTTAAAACGGGGCAGTGACCCCAGGATCCCTTCTCCAGCGACCAGGGACCAACTGGACTGCATCTGATCAGGAGAATTCAAAGCGCACATTTGTCCTGCACACAAGTGGTTTCCAGCAGACCTGGGTGTTTACTTCCTGTACCAGGGGGGAAGGGTGATGGCATCACAAATTGGCTCTGAAAGGCTCCTGATCCTGAAGACTGCGAGGGGCGCAGGGCGGGGACATTTACAGAACTCCGGGACCAGGAAAAACGCTGTGAGCGTTGTGGCGCGGGAAAGCATTTCTGGGGGATACTTCTGGGTCTTGACAAAGCTCCAGGCTAAGTAAGGAGGAGGAGAATGGCTTGTGAGGCCGTAAGCAGTGCGTGCAGCATTCTGGGAATTGTATTTCTGCATCTGCGACTCGGCAAAGCGGACGATACAGTGAGACCTGGCTATGTTACTACAAACAATCCCACAAGTCCTCGCTCTGAGGCAGTTCTCATAGAGGCTCCCAGACGGCACAATGCACTCTGGGATTATTTGTAGTTCCCTGGCTATGGAGTGCTTGGCTTTAGGAATTTCCGTGTCTGGTACATTTCATCATGAGTTCAGTGCTCTGTCATAAGGATGTTCACAGTCGTACAAGATAAAATAGATTATTTCTTTTTTTCTTTCTTTCTTTCTTTCTTTCTTTCTTTCTTTCTTTCTTTCTTTCTTTCTTTCTTTCTTTCTTTCTTTCTTTTGTCTATGAAACACCTATAATAAAACGTGAGTGGCTAGAAGTGGAGCTGAAATGCGGTAGATAGATTTAAAGCCTGGACAGCTCCTAAGAGGGTGGATGGGGTATTGGAGCTTTTGGAGAGGACTGTGCTGAATGTTAAGTGGAACGCAAGCACCCACAAGCATACATGCCATGTCTTCAATGTGTTATGTACTGTTGAAAAAGCAGGCACTTGAGGAAAACTATATGGTTATATTCCAAGAAGCTGGCAGTTGGTGGAAATTCAAAGTTCAAGAGTTAGCACGGCACCTCTTCATTTTCTTAGTTCCTCATTCTGCATCCTGTTATTTTCAGGTATTTCAGACCGAACAAACAGCATCTTTTCGGGCTGGAAATGGACTGTAATTTTCAGTTCAGATAGGTAGTAGCATATGATTCTTGAGGATTCTCTTAGAAAACCCTTCCCAGTAACTCAAAAGTTGACTTCTCATGTCTGCTGTTGGAGTTTTTGTTAGATGGAGGGACAATTGTCATCACAGATGGCAAAATTTCATTTAAACTAAATTTTAGTTTTATACAACAGCTTACATGGATTATACATATCTTAGATAGTTACTAATATTATTCCATATTACTTTTCAGACATCCTTACCTTACCATCTTCCCTTTTGTATTTCTTTCTGTCTTACCTCCGAAATTATTATACCCCCTTCAAGTTTTTTCCCATTTCCTCTTTCAAATCTCTATACCCTTCTACTTCCTACTGCCTTCCCACACTTCCATTCTCACCTTGGAAATGGTCACTATTTCATTCTTGGTTTTTTAATTTCTCACACATATTCAGTTTAGAGCTCAGCATTTATCCGTTCCATCTATCTACCTGCACATTTTTTTCTCAGTAGGATTAATGACAATTGTTTCTTCCTAGACAACTTTTATTTCTCTTTCAAATTCATCTTCTTTTTTCATATCTATTAGCATTTAATAGTTTTCAGCATGTTTTCAGGGTTTTTATAACTAACTGATTTTATGAACACATTGGTAAACATTTTTTTTTTTTCTATTTATTTATATTGGTCCATCTTATGGGTGTAGCTTCTTGTATTATTAGAAGACACATTCCCAGAACATACTCTGATCCTCTGCCATATATATATATATATATATATATATATATATATATATATATATATATATATATATTACCTCCTGTTATGCATGATCACTGAGTCTTAGATCTGGGAATTGATTTGTAGATGTATCAGATGTGACTGTTCTCCAGAATTCTGCCTTGTGATTGGTTGTGGTTTTCAGTCATGATTGTGGTTCAAGGAAAAGCTTCCTTGGTCAGTGTTGAACTATACATATCTATGTGCATTATTAAAAGTATTTAGGTTGCAACATGTTTATATTCATGCATGTACTTACATGTATTATAGGGATTTTATGTAGATAATTCACAGTATGATTGCTTAAAACTCTTTCAAAAATTTACTGTTATTTCACCCACTTACTTCTTTTATATTTATCCTGTAAGACCTAGGGTTTCACAGCTCAGGAGTTCAAGATCGCGCCCTTCTCAGGAATTCCCAGAGACCACAACTTGATGCAAAAGCAAGGTTTTTTATTATTGTTATTATTTCAATCACTATAGGGTCACCCCTCCAAGGCAGGGGATGACCCGAGCATGCAAACCACAAGGTTTTTATACTTAAAAATCTGGCCACTTTGCTCTATACATTGATTGGTCAGCAAGAATAGCATGAAGATAGTTTACAGCTAGTTGTTTGCAGTTTTTGGGTGTTTGTCACTTTTCTCAAAACAACTCACCCTGCCCTTCAAGAGCTGCCTGCTTCTGGCTTCAATTCAAGGCTATCTTGGAGCAGTTCATCCTGCCATTTGAGAGCTATGTGCCTCTGGCTTTAATTCAAGGACAGGAATAGTCACAGCTGTTTTTCTTTTTAGAGTTGTTTTCATTCTCAGGTGGGCTCTCATCTCCCCTTTGTTTGTGCTCCAATTTTAACCCTAAAATTGTGGATCAACCTCAGAGAGAGATTGATACTTCCTCTGGAGCATCAGGAACTGAACCACACTTACACATTCCCTAACAAAGGCAAGTAATCAGTTAACAATACAGGGTACTATTGTAAAAAGGAGCAAAATGGTAGCAAAAGGTCCCAGTAAGAGAAGCACATAGGGGAGACCATTAAACCCATTCCAAAGAAGAGATTCTATTAATTCTCATCTCCTCTTTTCAAGATCTTTTTGTAATTTTTTTAATCTTTCCTTTAACAATGCCTGATTTATTAGTGTAAAAACAGCATTTCTCCTGTAGGGCTAAGCAGATTCCTCCTTTTTTGTCATAAGGAGGTCTAATCCCCTCAGGTCTGGAGAACTAATTCTGCTAAGGAATTGAGCTGGTCTTGGAGGTCATTGATGGTGCTCAAAAAGCAATTGTACATCACTAATTAACTGTTGGGACAGTTTGTTGTATTTATAAAATAAAACACACAAACCAGCTGACCCAGCACTTATGGAAGCAGTCAGCCCAATTCCCACTAACAGAGGAATGAACTGAATGGCTCTCTTTGTTCTTCCAGCCATTAAGTCAAAGCTGGGGACTGGGACTGGCTTTTCCCCTGGAATGATGCTAAGATCAGGGAGTTGCCTGTACACAGGTCCCAGTCCAATCTGTGGGCAAGAACATATAGGCTTTTTATTCCTGCATAAGAAAACAGTGTTATTGTCAGGGCAAGAGAGCTGTGGAGATGTCAATTGTTGAATCACAAATGGCAAAGGTAACATCCCCTACAGGTAGATCTGAGCTATCATTTTTGTAGGGTTTTGTCAAACAGGTAACATTTTTGTTGAAGAGAGGCTGCACTCTCATAGGGGTGCTGAGTGGCAGGACCCCTCAGCAGTGGAATAAGTGGCATTAGAGGGGGAGCACCAGAGGAACAGGCTGCCCTTGTCAGAGGCAGAGCCAGCAGACACTTGCAAGCAAAGGATTGGTGTCATTTAGGAGGCTATGAGTGGCAGTAATAACATCTACAGTCTGGGGGTCTAAAATAACGTTTCCTCTACTATCAGGAAGAACCAAAGGGTGGTAATTGAGGGATGAGTATTTTTTTTTCAATTAACTCTTTAATGCATTGTTTAACCTGTTCTTGTCTGACCTGATACTGCAGCCCTCTTCCATCTGAAAGGTGAATGAGAGGTACCTTTCTTCAGCATAAAGGCTTCCCTACCGTCCCTGAACAAGGGGCTTGGAGTAATTTAGATCCATGGCCTCCTGTTGGCACACTGTGGGACCAATCATCTATCCTCATCTTCTTCCTGACTTGGTTTAATATGGCAGTGAAATAGGTGATGTTATCTTTTCCAATACATTGTTGCACAACCCTATAGCAACTGCTATGCACAGCCTGTTGACAGGTATCACAAGTGGGTAAGGCCTGGGGCACCCATTTACATAAGGAACCGTTTTAGGCTTGGTTACAAAATGCCATTCTAAACTTGGGTGCTCCCTGAAGTTTGTAGGGCTCTATATGCCCATGTATCACCACACTCAACTTGAACATAGGCCTTGTTGGGGCTCCAAATCTCACCATTTAGTTAGACTCTGCCATTCATCACCCCACCCTTGCAATCACAGGGTTTACCATGCATTGCTTCCAGGGCCTTGTGAGCCTGGTGAGGATCACCAAAACTCCCAGTCAATAGTTACCCAATTGAGAACAAACAGCACCACCCAGAGGTAAAATTGTCCCATTTACTGGTCAAAGTCATTGTCCCTGATGAGTTTCAATTTTAACAGGTTGCTGGAGGCTTGGACTTTCCAGGTGTCAGCAGGTTGATGAAGAGCAGGCTTGACATGTGACCCATGGATCCAAGCTGCAATGCCCTCTGCTTTGACAGCTGTTGTGGTTGAGCAGGACACAATAATGACCCTTCCACCAAGGTTCCAGATTCTGCTGTGGTGTCATAACAAGTACACCAGATCAACCTGGAAATGATGGGGCACCTCCAAGGACCTGGGTGCATATGCACTGCCAACCTTGCTCAAATTCTTTCTGAATAAGTTGCAGTCCATTCAGCCTGGACAACAAGTCAGAGTTACCACTAGTTATGTCAAGGGGGTCCCCAAGATGAGTCAGGGGCAGGAAAACCATATAGTAGTTCAAAGGGAGTTAAGCCTAATATGGAGGGAGTATTTCTGACTCTAAAGAGGGCCAAGGGATGGATCACTGCCCAGTCACCATCAGTCTCCATGGTCAATTTGGTGAGAGTCTCTTTGAGAGTTCTATTCATTCTCTCTACCTGTCCTGAACTTTGAATTCTATAAGAACAATGTAAATCAATCAAGCCCAAGAAACCTGACCACCTCCTGGCTTACCTGAACAACAAAGGTTGTCCCATTGTCTGACCAATTACCTTTGGAATACCAAACCGAGGAAAAATGTCTTCCAGAATTGTTTTGGCCATGACCAGGGAGGTTTTTTTTTGTGTGGGAAAGCTTCCACCCATCCTGAGAAAGTGTCCAAAAAAACCAGGAGATATTTATTGCCATACCTGGATGGTTTACTTTCACTGAAATCCACTTCCCAATGCATTCCAGGTCTAGTTCCTTGTCACTGGCCAGCAGTGTCACCTGAATACCACCTGAGAGAGGGCTGGGAGAGAGAGAGACAGGGTGACAAAGAGAAGGACACCAAGTCTACATGCTGATCCAGGTGTTGATTTAATGGACTTCAGGTTAACACTTAATTAGGCAGAAAAGTACAAGAAGTTTCTCAAGTAGGAGCTTTACTTGGGCAAAACATAGGAGAGCTCACTCAAGGTTACACAGAGCCTTTTGTCTGGTTACTATGATTACACACAGTTTCTCAGGGTCAGAGCAGTCTGCTGTAGGACCACCAAGGTCAGTGTATAAGAAACTGGACTTTGGAAAATAGCCAAAGCCAATGGGCTGGATTCCCCTGCTCAGATGCCATTAACTCAAAATTTGCCATTAACTCCAAAAAGGCTGCCACAGTTCCTCTCAGCCACTTCCCTGTGCTCTGGAACTCTTACCTATGTTTATCCTCTGGCAAGGTTCACATGCCCTAGTTACTCTGAGTCAGGGTGGTGAGGTTTAGTGTTCAGTACTTGGATTGGTGGGCAACTTCAGCCAATTTCTTTGCCCACAAGTGAGTCCACTTATGCATCTGAGTAATTAATCTCTCAGTGTCTTCCTGTGGTAGAATGATCTTACCTTTAGAGTCAATCCATGCCCCACGTCGTTTGTCAAATATCCCCCTTTTTCTGCCGTATTAACTTTAAGTCACTTTCTGAGTAGTTTAGTCATTCTTCTCTGGGCAGTTCAGCAGTTAGTAACACTGGGACAGAGTTTCCTCTAGCAGCTACTTTAGCCTCCTGATCGCCATGTTATTCCCCTTTGTTGCCTCAGAAGTTCCCTTCTGCTGTCCCTGGCAATGAATAATGCTTACCTTGTTGGGCAGCAACAAGGCATTGAACAAAAAGTCAGAATCCCATTTTTATTTTTATCTCATTACTGGCTGATGTTAGCAGGCCTCTCTGCTGATAGATGGTCTCTTGCACATGGGCTGTTGCGAAGGTGTACTGACTATCAGAGTAGATGTTTCTTTTTACCCTTTCCCAGAGTTAATGGCTGGGTAAAAGCAATCATTTCAGCTCGCTGAGCAGAAGTGCCCTCCAGCAACGCCTGGACCCATATTACCTTATGTCCATCTACTACTGCTGCCATTGCCTTTCTCTTCCCGTTCTCCCAAAACTGCTCCCATCCATATAGTATGTCATCACACAGTAGGGCAGAGGCTGATCTTTCATGTCCTTTAGCCATCCCTGTTCTTCTGCTAGAACCTGCAAACAATCATGCTCCAGGGGCTGGATTTCTGAATCTGGCAATAAGGTGTCAGGGTTTACCAAGGGTGCTAGGTTATAGGCATACATGGTCCTTGGTTGGAGAAACAGTCTTATAAAAGACCCATGTGCTCTGATATATTTGGTCCTTGTAGAGTTCCTGTCCTCTCCAGGTCACACTAACTCCCCTTCTGTCATATGATTCCCTGTGCTCTGCCCAAGGTTTGGTTATGAGTCTCAGCATCTGCTTTGATATACTGCTAGGGAGAGTCTTTAATAGGTCCTCTGGGGTAGGCTTCTGTCCTGTTTCTTGTTTTTGCCTATATCCATCCCATTGGTCTTTCTAAGTGAGGATTGATCATCTTAACCCAGGTCTTCTTTCTCATTTATCTTCTTTAGGTGTACAGATTTTAGTATGTTTATCCTATCTTATAGGTTTAGCATCCACTTAAAAGTGAGTGTATACCGTGTATGTCTTTCTGCTTCTGGGACACCTCACTGAGGATTATCTTTTCTGGATTGTTTGTTTGTTCATGTTTACATTTTATGACTTCTTTGAATGGTCTAGAATTAAACCTGTCTGTTGTATAGCTGGTAAAGAGGTTTCCCATTTTATAATCTGTTTCACCACCTAAAGAATGGATTGCAAAAGCATTTTAGTTTCATGTTGTAAGACCTGGAGTCTCACTGCTCAAGAGCTCGGGATTGTGCCCTTCCCAGGAACACTCATAGACCACAACTCGATGCAAAAGCAAGAGTTTTATTCCAATTGCGATAGGGTCCCCCCTCCAAAGACAGAAGATGACCCTGAATATGCAAAGCACAGGGTTTTACACCTGAAATTCAAACCACTTTTGCTCTATACATTGATTGGTCAGCAAGAATAGCATGAAGATAGTTTACACCTGGTTTTAGATAGTATACAGCTGCTTGTAGATAGTTTACAGGTGGTTGTAGATAGTTGTTCTCAGAACAGTTGCCCCTTTCCTTCAAGAGTTATCTACACCTGACTTCAATTCAAATAATCACAGGTGTTTTTCTCTTTCCCAGGTGGTCCCTCACCCCCTCCTTTTTTAACTCAATTTTAACCCTAAAATTGTGGATCAACCTCATAGAGAGGTTGATATTCTTTCTGGAATATCAGGACTTGAACTGTACTTATACTTTCCCAGACAAAGGGGAGTTCTGGTCAGTGAGTGTATTGTCCCTGATGAGTTTCAATTTCAGCGGGTAGTTGGAGGCTTGGACTTTCCAGGTGTTGCAGGTTGATGAAATGCATGCTTAACATGTGACATGTGGATTCAAGCTGTGATGCCCTCTACTTTGACTGCAGTTGGCATGGTGAGGAGGACGTCATAAGGACCCTTCCACCGAGCTTCCAGATTCTGGCTGCCACGTCACTGCACATATACCAGATCTTCAACGTGGAACTGATGGGGCACCTAAAAGGACCCGGGCGCATAGGCACTGCCAACCTCGCTCTAAATCTCTTTCTGAATGAGCTGCAATTCCTTCAGCCTGTACAAGTCAGAGTTACCACTAGTTATGTCAAGGGGTCCCCAAGAAGAGTCAGGAACAGGAACCCATATAGTAGTTCAAAGGGAGTTAAGCCTAGGATGGAGAGAGTATTTCTGACCCTAAAGAGGGCCAAGGGAAGGAGCACCACCCTGTCACCGCCAGTCTTTATGTTCAATTTGGTGAGAGTCTCTTTGAGAGCTCTATTCATTCTCTCTACCTGTCCTGAACTTTTAGGTCTATAAGCACAATGTAACTTCCAATCAAGCCCCAGAAACCTGGCCACCTCCTGGCTTACCTGAACAACAAAAAGGTTGGTCCATTGTCTGACCCAATTACCTTTGGAATACCAAACCAAGGAAAATGTCTTCCAGAATTTTTTTGGCCACGATCAGGGTGGTTTATTTCTTTGTGGGAAAAGCTTCCACCCATCCTGAGAAAGTGTCCAAAAAAACAGGAGATAAATATTGCCTTACCTGGATGGTTTACTTTCAGTGAAATCCACTTCCCAATGCATTCCAGGTCTAGTTCCTTGTCACAGGCCAGCAGTGTCACCTGAATACCACCTGAGAGAGGGCTGGGAGAGAGAGAGAGAGACAGGGTGACACAGAGAAGGACACCAAGTCTACATGCTGATCCAGGTGTCGATTTAATGGACGTCAGGTTAACAAGTAGGCAAAAAAGTACAAGCAGTTTCTCATGTAGGAGCTTTACTTGGTCAAAACATAGGAGAGCTCACTCAAGGTTACACAGAGCCTTTTGTCTGGTAACTATGGTTGCACACAGTTTCTCAGGGTCAGAGCAGTCTGCTGTAGGACCACCAAGGTCAGTTTATAAGAAACTGGACTTTGAAAAATAGCCAAAGTTAAGAGGCAGGGTTACACTGCTCAGATGCCATTAACACCAAATTTGCCATTAACTCCAAAAAGTCTGCCACAGTTCCTCTCAGCGGCTTCCTGGGCTCTGGAAACTCTCACCTATGTTTACACACTGGCAAGGTTCACACGCCTAGTCACTCACTCAGTCAAGGTGGTGAGGTTTAGTATTCGGTACTGGGATTGGCGGGCAACTTCAGCCAATTTCTTTGCCCTCAAGTGAGTCCATTTATACATTTGAGTTATTAATCTCTCAGCATCTTCCTGTGGTAGAATGATCTTACCTTTGGAGTTTATCCATGCCCCCAAGTCAGTGTCAAATATTCCCTTTTTTGCCACATTAACTTTAAGTCACTTTCTGAGTAGTTTAGTCATTCTTCTCTGGGCAGTTCAGCAGTTAGTACCACTGGGACAGAGTTTCCTCTAGCAGCTGCTTTAGCCTCCTGATCAGCCACATTATTCCCCTTTGCTGCCCTGGAAGTCCCCTTCTGATGTCCTGGGCAATGAATAATGCTTACCTTGTCCAGCAGCAACTAGGCATTGAGCAAAGCCAAAATCTTGTTATTATTTTTTATCTCTTTACTGGCTGATGTTAGCAGGCCTCTCTGCTGATAGATGGCCCCGAGCTCATGGGCTGTTGGTAAGGCAAACCAACTATCAGTGTAGATGTTTATCTTTTTGCCCTTTTCCAGAGCTAATGCCTGGGTTAAAGCAATCAATTCAGCTCGCTGAACAGATGTGCCCTCTGGCAACGCCTGGGCCCATATTACCTTATGTCCATCTACTACTGCTGCCCATGCCTTTCCCTTCCTGTTCTCAAAATCTGATCCCATCCATACAGTATGTTACCTCGGCATTGGGCAGAGGCTGATCTTTCAATTCCTTTTGCAATCCCTGTTCCTCTGCTAGAACCTGCAAACAATCATGCTCCAGGGGCTGGATTTCTGGATCCTGCAATATGGTGGCAGGGTTTAGCCTTGTAGCCAGAGTAAAGATGACTCTATCATTATTCAAGAGCAAGGCCTGGCATTGTGTCATGTGGACATTCATGATCCATCAATCAGGTGGCTGCCTTATGACACTCTCAAGGGCATGAGGAGCACAGATGGTGAGGTCCTGTCCCAGAGTCAGTTTGTCTGCATGTTATACTAGTGCCGCCACTGCTTCTATTATTGCCAGCCAGGTTGGCCATCTTGCCACTACTGAATCAAGTGTTTTGGATAGATAGGCTACCGGTCTCTTCCAGGGTCCAATTTTCTGTGTTAGCACCCCATTGACCATTCCCTGATTCTCAGCCACATAGAGATGGAAGGGTTTGGTTACATCAGGGAGTCCCAAAGCTGGAGCCAATATTAAGGCTTGTTTGATATTATCAAATGCAGATTGTTCATCCTGTCCCCAGATGAAAGAGTCATTGCCCTTTGTAAGGGCATGCAGAAGGGCTGCCATCTTGGCAAATCCCGGAATCCACAGCCAGCAAAACCCTGCTGTACCAAATTTTTCCTCAGTTGTTCAGTAGTCCCTGGAGGGGGAATATGAAATACAGTCTCTTTTCTAGCCTCCGAAGGCCATCTCTTTCCCTCTTTTAATATATATCCCAGATAACTGACCTGCAGGATGGGAGTTTTTCGCTGTAGCTGAGCTCACCCATCTCTTGCAACAGCTGGTCGGTGGCATCAAAACAACTTTCTTTACAATCTGCTGCTAATAGTATATCATCCACATATTGGAGATGAGTTACCTGGGGATTGGTGGCCTGGAGGTGCGCCAGGTCTAGGTGTAGGGCTTCATCTTCCTTTTGGGACAATCCTGGATCCAGTGTCCTTTCTCCTTGCAATAGGCACACTGATCCTTAGCCAGAGGGCCCCTCTGATTTCCAGGAACTCTCTCCCTATCATTATGACTGCACTGTGGTGGCTAGGATCTTAGTCAACTTTCTGTCTTGCCTCTTATCCTTTCTCTTTATCTCACTTCCTGCTCTTTTTGCTTTCTTTCCTCTTTCTCTTCTTTCATCTCCTGGCTTTAAAAAAACTTTTCTGCTACCTGCACTAAATCCTTTAACGACATTTCCTGTAAACCCTCTATTTTCTGGAGTTTTCTACAAATATCTGTGGCTGACTGGTCTATAAAGATTATAGTCACCATTGCCTTATGCTCATCTGAGGTAGGGTCATAAGGTGTTAAACAGCTATATGCCTCCATCAGCCGTTGAAGAAAGGCTGTGGGAGATTCATCTGGCTCCTGAACCATCTCTCTTACCGTCATCAAATTGGTGGGCTTTTGAGCGGCCCCATGGACACATGATATTAGAGTCTGGCGGTAGACCTTCAGGCATTCCCTACCTCCGGATACGTTGTAATCCCAGTTGGGGTGGGTGAGGGAAAGCCATCATCAATCTCATTAGGGAGGATGGAAGGCCTCCTGTCCATTCCTGGCACAGTCTTTCTTGCCTAAAGGAGGACCCGCTCATTCCTCACTAGTCAAAAGGGCCTGCAAGAGTTGCTGGCAATCATCCCAAGTGGGCTGGTGTGAGAATAGGACATATTCAAAGAAATATGTGCCTTGTATCTCACCTCCAAGACATGATAGTCACAGCCTGTCCTATAATAAAGTCATCCATCAAGAAAGTCAAAGAAGCAACAATGATAGAGACAAAAAGAACAAGACAGGCAATTTGACAAGGACACCCTTATGGGTGGTACCACAGAATTCTGATTGAGAGGCTGCCTCACGGCAGCTGTCTCTGAAGAAAAACAGATGGGAGGAAGACCATGCAGGACCTAGCCTCCCCAAATGGAATCCGGAATGTCCTCCAGTTCCCAGTCAATCGATATTCTGACAAATATGTCTATTGCAGTGACTGAGCAGATGACCAAAAAGGTCCAGATAGGTGACTAAAGAGAAACAGTGGTATACCAGAAATCAGACTAACCTGTTCCGAGCTCGACCTCTGAGCCCAGTCTGTTGAGGGTTAAGGAAGGGCACGCTGTTTTCCGGGCAACGCACCAAAATGTAAGACCTGGAGTCTCACTGCTCAGGAGCTCAGGATTGCGCCCTTCACAGGAACACTCACAGACCACAACTCAATGCAATAGCAAAAGGTTTTATTGCTGTCGAGATAGGTCGCACCTCCAAAGACAGGACATGACCCTGAACATGCAAAGCACAGGGTTTTTATGCCTGAAAATCAGATCACTTTTGCTCTATACTTTACAGCTGGTTGTTTCTCAGAACAGTTCACCCTGCCCTTCAAGAGCTATCAGCACCTGGCTTCAATTCAAATAATCACAGTTGTTTTCTCATTCCCAGGTGGTCCCTCATTTGTTCTGATGATGAAGTCACTGAATAATGCCATGTTGCAGTGTTAAGAGTGCAGGGATCTGTTTAGGAGGCTGTGCAAAACAACGGGATCATTCACTAAGGTAATTCAAGGCCCTGGAGAAGACTGTTGACCAACTTCATACAGAGATTTGGTTAAGCTCTAAAGAGGGCAGTACCAGACTGACACCAGATAAGCACTGATGCCATTCTTGGCACATGATACTGCAAATACCACATGTAGGAGAGCATTTAGAGCATGAAAAGGAGGAGGCCCCAAAAAATGAATTATTAAGAGAGACAACTGTTATTGGCTCTCAGGAGCATCATGCCGACCACACAGGACAAGCTACAGCTAGAGTTCCCAGTTCTCAAAACACCCAGTGTGCTATTTTGGGTGAATCCAGGCATTTACCAAAAAACTGTGAGTTTAAAATCTCTAGAACCCAAAATAGGAGGTGTGTTAACACAGAGGCAAGTGGTCCCTTTACTCACAGAAGGGAACAAGCAGATTCTGGCTCCAAGGGAATGCAAAGGTTCCCAGGGTTTCATGGCAGCTGTGGCAAGGGAAAGCACTGGTCTAGGGATCACTGCTCTGAGAGGGACATACAGGCTAACCTCTTGCCATCAGGGAAACCAACAGAGGGGCCTGCCAGGCTTAGGCCCCTCATGCAACAATATGAACTGTCTCCCATCAGGCATCCATGAGGTACTAGGCAGGTAGGAAAATCTCAACTGAGGATTTCAGATTTGATACACACCACTGGATGCATTAGCACAACTTTTCATCTGGCTGCAGATAAACCTCTGACCCTATCTGCAAGGGTTCTATGTCACAAAGGAAATACAGCTGTTTATGGACCTGTGTATTCAGGGATGGTAAAGAGGATCTCTGGAAGAAGCAGAATAACTTCTACAGGATCTATTATACACCCAGGTACTGTTGATTGGGACTGCAAGGAAAAAGTTAAAATTATGGCACATGTAAAACAGGAGATGCAAAAATAAGGCAGGGGTAGAACTGCTCAGCTGTTACTGTTCTCCTCCATCTAGGGCAAAGCCACACCCTGAAGAACAACAGGCACATTTGGCAGTACCGAAATTGTGTGTTCTGGAAAACAGTGCCTAATGATCAAAGATCCAAATTAATGGCAGCAACAAATGTTGTTCCTTGAAATGAAGGAAATGACTTCAGTATCCTCTCCCAAAAGTCTTGGGATCCACAATGTGTGCTTGTGAAGGTTCATACAGTTTCTAGGAATCTGTAAAATTTCTCCAGTAGGACAAAGTGTATGGTGGATTAAATAGGTGGAACCAGAGGGTCCAAGAAGGAACTTGACACCTTTTGTGGCCTGCCACTGAAGGAGAAATTCAGAAATAATTCCAGGTGTCTTTCTGCAGGATAAGTCTCCTCTCTGCCCAAATGCTTAGACTTGCAGGGTCCTAACCATATTTAGATTGTTGAAATCATACACCGGGAGACTGGAGCTCAAAGGAACTTAAGGCAGACGGCACACGCAGAGTGCAAGATCTGTTCTAGCCATGTTCCTCCTTGAGCATCAGCCAGAGCTGAATGAATGACCTTGTTAAAGTAGGCAAAGACTGCTCCTGGCTTATGCCTCTTCTCCTTGCCTGATCATCAGAAGCCGTGCCTTAGACTCTCCCCTCAAACTCCTTGTGTTCCAACACAGGTGCATACTGTGAGCTAAGCAGTGGAATTTGGGTAGAACACAAGGTCAACTGTTTCTGGAAAGGCTGCTTTAGGGTGGGATATGGGAAAATTCGCAAGAGGAAGGAAGGGTTTCACAGTTTGGAAGCAGAAGAGCGTTCCCACGGTTTGGCCTGTAATTGGAGGCCTCGAGGAGTGGGTGGGGCCTCAGGTCGGTATTTAAGGGTGAGCAGCGGACCCCTTTACGCATTTGCCATAGTCTGCACTTTCCTGGGTGTTGTTCTGAGTACACACTGGAGAGGAAGAACTCCTGTCAAAGTGTCCTCGGCAGGATGGAAGATCAGGCAGATGTGGGTGGCTGCAGTAAGACAAAGACATCCCGGCGTCAAAAGACTGTTTGGCAGGCCAAGCAGAAGGAGGTCTTGCTCTCAGTTTTCGCCAAGACACCTTACCCGAGCTTCAGGACCAGGCAGGAACTGGCCAGGGAATTCGGAGTTCCAGAGTCCTCCATCTGCGTGTGGTTTCAAAACCGCCGCAGAACTAGAACTGGCATGTCGAGGAAGACCTCAAAGCAGACCACCGCAGGCTCCAGCCATGAAGCCTCCCAACAGCCTCCTGAAAAGCTTGTCGCCAGGGTACAACAAGCAAGAGGCCCGCCCTCAGAACGGAGAAGGCCTCGAACACGGCTTAGTCCAGCACAGATCAGCATGCTAGTGCAAGCTTTTGAGATCTCTCCATCTCCAGACTATGCCACGAGGGTGCAACTGGCACTGAGCACAGGTTTGCCTGAGGACACCGTCCACATATGGTTCCAGAACAGAAAGGCCAGGCAAAAAGGCCACGATGGAGGGAGCACAGCTAAAGGTGAGGACCTGCCTGCCTCTCCTGGCCCGGAAAGGGCTCCTGGAGCATCGTGTTGCATTGAGGAGGAGGCTTCCCGGGACAGCTTGTTGACATCGGGTTCTGCAGGAGGCCAGTGTGCAGAAGCTTTGATGTCAAGACCCGAGCTCACCTTCTTCACAGAGGCCTACCCAGAATCCAGCGACTCCTGCCCTGTCCAGCTCTTCCTGGAGCAACAGGTGAGAACAGTGGAAGAGGAACAGGGACCAGCCGCTCTGGACCCAGATGTACCATGGGAGCAGATCGAACCAACACTTGAGGCTCCTCTCACGGAAGAAGAATATCAGGCTCTGTTGGACGATATTTGACCGCATTGAGAATGCCCAGAATTGGGACTGTAAAACCCCGTTGCCTGGACCCTAACCTGACCATTGTCTCAGAGACTCCAGCCAGAAATGAGCTTGGACAGATGCTCAGACTTGCACCTAAGAAAGGTGCAGAGCTCTAGGGATCCTGAGTAAGTGTTGGGGAAAAGATGGAAGGCCCTGGAGGTGCGAGGAACCTCACAAGAAGACCAAGAGAAACAGCTGACCCAGCCCCAGGGGCTTTGCAGAGACTGAGCCATCAAATAAGGAGCATGCTTGGTCTGGACCTAGGGACCCTGCACACACGTAGCAGGTGGGAGGTGAATCCTTGTGCTTAATGTGGGTTGCCCTACGAGGAGGTGTTTGTGGAGTGGCACACAGTTATATCATGTTAGCTTCAATTATGTGGAGAGTTGTTTTTAAGCTGAACTTTGTTGCTTCTATCCTGGAAATTAACGGTTTTTGAAGGACAGTTATATAATGTTAGCTTCAATTATGATCAGGATAAATATGTAATTTGTCTGCTATTGTACTCTCTACGTCATTAAATTATTTTTAGGCATTGCTATGACCTGGTTATTCTTTTCATTTGGAAGTTAATGTAAAGAGGAGATATGAACCTTCTTCTTGAGGATTTCAGTGTATTTGAAGGTGAGTTGCGCCAACCAGCCTCATGGACTAAGCCACTGATAGATTCCTCGATTTTCCTTTTTTAGCCATCCACTGTTGAATTAATTGACTCACAGATTGTAAATCATTCTCATAAATCCTTTCCTATAAAGAGAGAGTTAGAGGGGGAAATAAACTATGCATATAATCATCTTTCATATAGAACTACCAAATTTTCTGCTTTTAATAATGTCATGTAATTCATTCAGAAATCACTTAAACAATAGTAACTGACATATGAGGAGTTATAGAAAAAAATATTCATCATCATGCAAAGTCAAAATGCTACATAAATTTTTGGGTATATTGATGGACCAGGAGTTAACTTTTTTGATGCAGTTGCATTCTAAAATATCATAATTGAATTACAAGTATTTTAATTTTTGCAGCATTTATATATAGTTTATTTTTACCTCAAATTAGTCCCTTCTTTGTCTCAATTTCCTCAACACACATTAAAGTTTGTGTTCATTTTTCATTTTCTTAGGTTACAGAGATTTCATTTCATATGGGGATAACACCACGAAAATTAACTGTTCTATGCATGACACTGCTAATACCAAAACAGCATTCAAATAATAAGTAGACCTATCAGAATCACACTAGAATTCTCAGCAGAGATTATGAAAGCCAGAAGGGCTTGGATGGATATCATGCAGACACTTAAGAGACCACCGATGCCAACCCAGACTACTATACCCAGTATATATGCAGCCATCCAGCCCTACAGAAGATACTAGAAGGAAATCCCCAACCTAATAATATGAAATACACTCCAGAAAATACATTGAGGCCCACACCATGAGAGGAAGTCCATGCCTGACACTGCCTGGATGACCATGAACCAGAGTCAAGATAGCCTACAGACACACGATATCTGTAAACATGACAGGCAACATATGTCAATGAAAGATACTCTGCTATAATCATAGATGAGTGCCTAGCCCAGTTGTCATCAGAGAGACATCACCCAGCATCTGATGGGAACAGATGCAGAGAACCATAGCCAAAGACAATGATGTACCCAGGGGAACCCCAGAAATGAGGGAATACGTTATTGTAGGAACCAGAGATATCAAGGACACAACAAGAGCATGGCCCACTGAGTCAATTGGGCTCATAGGGGATCACAGAGACTGAAGGACAAAAACATAAACATTCTATGAGTCTTGTGAGCTAGGTTGTTGGCATACACCTTATGATCATTATCCTGATGTTGCTGAGGGACTTTCAAGAGTGAGGATGGGGGTGTCTTTCACTCTTTTTCCTGCTCTAGCTACACTTTCTCTCCTCATGTATTTCTTTGCCTAACTTTGAGTGATTCTTCCTAGTCTTATTATAACTTGCTATGCCATCACATTTTTTTTCATTGAAAATAAAGAAGCAGTGGTGGATGAAGGAGAGGTGAGTTGGGCAGAGTAGAGGTGGATAGATTGTGGCTGGGAGGAGTGGAGGAAGAGGAAACTGCAGTTCGGATGTAGTGCATGAAACAACAACAAAAATAAAATGCTAAAACAAAATAAACTGTCAGCAGCTCAGGCTGTTGGTGATCACCTGCATTCCTAGCACTCAGGAAGTTTAAGGTAGGTGGATCTCTGTGAGTTCAAGCACAGGCTGTTCTATAAAGAGAGTCCGGGACAGCCAAATTATTCAGAAAAATCCTGTATTCAAACAAACAAAAAACTGTCAGCATTTTGTGTTTCATCTTTAGGAACTTTGTTTTATGTTCCACTTTTTTACTTTTTATTTTTTTAATATTAGATACAGTTTATTAACTTTGTATCCAAGCTGTAGACCAGTCCCCTCATTCCCTCCCTTTCCTACCCTCCTTCCCTCATCTACTACCTACCCCTTTCCAATTCTACTGATAGGGGAGGGCCTCCGCCTATTCCAACTGACCCTAGATTATCAGGCATCATCAGGTTTGCTGCAATGTCCTCCTCTGTGGCCTAGCAAATCTGATCCTGCCTTGTGAGGGGGGAAGTCAAAGAGCCAGCCATTGAGTTCATGTCTGTAATAGTCCCTGTTTCACTTAGTATGGTACCCACTTGGATACAGAGCTAACATGGACTATATTTGAGCAGGGGTGCTAGGTTCTATGCGTACATTGTCCTTGGTTGGAGATACAGTCTCTTAAAAGACCCCTGTGCCCTGATATATTTGGTCCTTGTGGAGTTCCTGCCCTCTCCAGGTCACACTAACTCCCCCCTTTTTTATATGATTCCCTGTGCTCTGCCCAAGGTTTGGTTATGAGTCTCAGCACCTGCTTTGATATACTACTAGGTAGAGTCTTTCCCAGGTCCTCTGTGGTAGGCTAGGGTCCTGTTTCTTGTTTTCTCCTATGTCCATCCCATTTGTCTTTCTACGTGAGGATTGATCATCTTAACCCAGGTCCTCTTTCTTGTTTATCTTTTTGTTTATCTTCTTATAGATTTTAGTATGTTTATCCTATATTATATGTCTAGCCTCCACTTAAAATCGAGTATATACCGTGTATGTCTTTCTGCTTCTGAGATACCTCACTCAGGATGATCTTTTCTAGATTGTTTGTTTGTTTGTTTCTTCATGTTTGCATTTTAGGACTTCTGTGAATGGTCTAGATATAAACCTCTCTGTTGCATAGCTGGAACAGTGGTTTCCCATTTTATAAGCTGCTTCACCACCTAAAGAATGGATGGCAAAAGCGTTTTAGTTTCATGTTGTTAGACCTGGAGTCTCACTGCTCAGGAGCTCAGGATTGTGCACTTCCCAGGAACACTCATAGAACACAACTTGAGGCAAAAGCAAGAGTTTTATTCCAATTTCTATAGGGTGCCCCCTACAAAGACAGGAGACAACCCTAAATATGCAAAGGACAGGGTTTTCTGAAATTCAAACCACTTTTGCTCTATACATTGATTGTTCAGCAAGAATAGCATGAAGATAGTTTACACCTGGTTTTAGGTAGTATACAGCTGCTTGTAGATAGTTTACAGGTGGTTGTAGATACTTGTTCTCAGAACAGTTGCCCCTTTCTTTCAAGAGTTATCTACACCTGACTTCAATTCAAATAATCACAGGTGTTTTTCTCATTCCCAGGTGGTCCCTCACCCCCTCTTTTTTTAACTCAATTTTAACCCTAAAATTGTGGATCAACCTCATGGAGGGGTTGATATTATTTCTGGAATATCAGGACTTGAACTGTACTTATACTTTCTCTGACAAAGGGGAGTTCTGGTCAGTGAGTTTATTGTCCCTGATGAGTTTCAATTTCAGCGGGTAGTTGGAGGCTTGGACTTTTCAGGTATTGCAGGTTGATGAAATGCATGCTTAACATGTGACATGTGGATTCAAGCTGTGATGCCCTCTACTTTGACTGCAGTTGGCGTGGTGAGGAGGATGTAATACGGTCCCTTCCACCGAGGTTCCAGATTCTGGTTGCCATGTCACTGCACATATACCAGATCTTCAACGTGGAACTGATGGGGCACCTCCAAGGACCCAGGCGCATATGCACTACCAACCTTGCTCCAAATTTCTTTCTGAATAAGCTGCAGTTCTTTCAGTCTGGACAAGTCAGAGTTACCACTAGTTATGTCAAGGGGTTCCCCAAGAAGAGTCAGGGAACAGGAACCCCATATAGTAGTTCGAAGGGAGTTAAGCCTAGTAGGGAGGGAGTATTTCTGACTCTAAAGAGGGCCAAGGGAAGGAGCACCACCCAGTCACCATCAGTCACCATGGTCAATTTGGTCAGAATCTCTTTTAGAGTTCTGTTCATTCTTTCTATCTGTCCTGAACTTTGGTGTCTATAAGCATAGTGTAATTTCCAATCGAGCCCCAGAAACCTGGTCATCTCCTGACTTACCTGAGCAAAAAAGCCAGCCCATTGTCTGACCCAATTACCTTTGGAATACCGAACCAAGAAAAAATGTCTTCCAGAATCTTTTTGGCTATGACCAGAGCGGTTTCTTTCTTTGTGGGAAAAGCTTCCACCCATCCTGAGAAAGTGTCCACAAAGACCAGGAGATATTTATTGCCGTACCTGGCTGGTTTAATTTCAGTGAAATCCACTTCCCAATGCATTCTGGGTCTAGTTCCTCTTAGCCGCTTCCCTAGGCTCTGGAAATTCTTACCTATGTTTACCCTCTGATAGGGTTCACACTCCCGAGTCACTCTCTCAGTCAGGGCAGTGAGATTTAGTATTCGGTACTGGGATTGGTGGGCAATTTCAGCCAATTTCTTTGGTCCAAATGAGTCCACTTATACATCTGAGTTATTAATTTCTCAGCATCTCCCTGTGGTAGAATGCTCTTACCTTTGGAGTCAATCCATGCCCCCACATTGCTGTCAAATATCCCATTTTATCCGTATTAGCTTTAGATAGTCTACTGGTCTCTTCCAGGGTCTAATTTTCTGTGTTAGCACCCCTTTGGCCATTCCTCAATTCACGGCCACATAAAGATGAAAGAGTTTGGTCACATCAGGTCGTCCCAATGCTGGGGACCACATTAAGGCTTGTTTCATATTATCAAATGTGGCTTGTTCATCCTTTCCCCAGATGAAAGAGTCATTGCCCTTTTTAAGGGCATACAGAGGTGCTGCCATCTTGGCAAATCCCAGAATCCTCAGCCAGCAAACCCTTCTGTACCTAAAAATTCCCTCAGTTGTTTAGTAGTCCACGGAGGGGGAATATGAAATACAGTCTCTTTTCTGGCCTCCAACAGCCATCTCCTTCCCTCTCTTAATATATATCCCAGATAAATGACCTGTTTCCTGCAGAGCTGGGCCTTTTTTTGCTGATACTCTGTAGCCGAGCTCACCCAGCTCTTGTAACAGGCGGTCGGTGGCTTCAAGGCAGGTTTCTTCAGAATCTGCAGCTAATAAAATATCATCCACATATTGGAGAAGAGCTACCTGGGGATTGGTGGCCCAAAAGTGTGCCAGGTCCCAGTGCAGGACTTCATCAAATATGGTAGGGGAATTTTAAACCCTAGAGGAAGTCGAGTCCATGTAAGCTGGCCTGAGACCCCAGAGTCCGAGTCTTTCCATTCAAAAGCAAAAATGTCTTGGCTGATAGGGCTAAGTGGAAGGCAAAAGAATGTGTCCCCAAGGACTGTATACCAATCCCTGTCAGGGGAAGGGAAATCAACAGGTTATATGGGTTGGGCACGGTATGATGTAAATCCATAACCTGTTTGTTAACTTCTCTCAAGTCCTGTATGGGTCGATAGTCATTGCTCCCAGGCTTCTGAACTGACAGCAATGGAGTATTCCAGGTGGACTGGCACCTTTTGAGCACCCCTAGGTCAAGGAGCCGATGTATGTGATAGCGGATCCTGTCACAGGCTTCCTTAGACATCGGATATTGTTGCACCATAATCAGGGTAGCCTAAGGCTTCAGCCCTATCTGAATTGGGGGCTGTCTCTCTGCTTTTCCTAGTCCAGCTGTTTCAGCCCGTGCCCTAGGAGGTCTCTCTTCCACCAGTCAATGTCTTTTTCCAGACTTACCACCTTTTAAAACAGGTGGTATTCATCCTCCAGTTGAATCATCAGGACCTGAATGGGATCCCCTTTTATTGTCTGTCACCTGTGGGCAATCTTGTCTAAATGATTTGGGCCCCTATCTTAGGATATCTTTCCCTAACAGTGAGTACGGGCATGTGGGGACAACTAAGAATGAGTGGGATACCCGGCCCACTCCAAGGTCCACCGTTCTTTGGGTAGTCCATGAATATTTTTTACATCCAGTGGCTCCTTTGACTCACGATTTTTTTCTCTTTTTACCCCTAAGTCTTGTAACAGAACAGAAGGCTGAATGCCAGTGTCCAGCAAGAAGTGGACTGGATTTTTCTTCTTTTTGGACAATCCTTGATCCAGTGTCCTTTCTCTTTGCAATAGGCACACTGATCCTTAGACAGAGGGCCCCTCCAATTGCTAGGAACTCTCTCCCTATCATTACGACTCTCCTGCACTATGGTGGCCAGGATCTCAGTCAACTTTCTGTCTTGCCTCTTATCCCCTTTTCTTTCTCTCGCTTCCTGCTCTTTCAGCTTTCTTTTCTCTTTCTCTTCTTCTGTCTCCCAGCTGTAGAAAACTTTTTCTGCTACCTGCACTGAATCCTTCAACAACTTGTCCTGTAAACCCTCTATTTTCTTGAGTTTTCTATGAATATCTCTGGCTGACTGGTCTATAAAGGTTACAGTCACCATTGCTCTATGCTCATCTGAGGTAGGGTCATAGGTCATAAACCGGCAATAAGCTTCCATCAGCTGTTCAAGTAAGGCTTCAGAAGATTTATCTGGCCCCTGAACCATCTCTCTTACCTTCGTCAAATTGGTGGGCTTATCAAGCGGCCCCACGGAGACCCACCATTAGAGTCTGGCAGTAGACCTTCAGGTGTTCCCTACCTCCAGGTGTGTTATAATCCCAGTTGGAGTGGGCAAGAGGAAAGCCATCATCAATCTCATTAGGGAGGATGGAAGGCTTCCCGTCCATTCTCGGCACATTCTTTCTTGCTTCAAGGAGAACCCGCCCCTGTTCCTTGGTAGTCAGGAGGGCCTGCAAGAGTTGCTGGCAATCATCCCAAGTGGGCTGGTGTGAGAATAGGACAGATTCAAACAAATCAGTTAGAACTTGAGGATTTTTGGGAAAAGGAGGTTATGGGCCTTCCACTTATTGATTTCCATCATCATCATGGGGCCCATAGGCCCGCAAAGGAAGGGCCATGTAATCTGGCTGAGCTGCTCAGCGACTCCATGTTCCTGCCCATGGATCATTTTCACTTTTGGAATCTGGTGGTGACTGCATGGGTGCAGAGGGACTGGTGGAACCCTGCTGCAGACCTGCTGGGGGATTAGTGGGGGGAAGGTCAAAAAAAGTCACAGTCTGTCCCATAATAAAGTCATCCATCAAGAAAGTCAAAGAAGCAACAATGATGGAGACAAAGAGAACACGACAAGCAATTCAGATAAGGACACCCTTATGGGTGGTACCACAAAATTCTGATTGAGAGGCTGCTTCACGGCAGCCATCTCTGATGAGAAATAGATGGGAGGAGGACCATCACGGACCTAGCCTCCCCAGAAGGAGAGGCTGCCTCATGATGGCTGTCTCCTACAGATGGGAGGAGGAACATCACGGACCTGGCTTCCCCAGGTGGAATCTGGAGCGTCCTCCAGTCCCCAGTCAAGCCATATGTTGATATGTCTGTCTATCTCAATGACTGATCAGATGACCAAAAATGTCCAGATAGTCGCCTAAACAGTTCCAAGCTCGACCTCTGAGCCCAGTCTGATGAGGGTTGGGGAAGGGGCATGCAGTTTCCTGGCGAAAAGCACCAAAATGTAAGACCTGGAGTCTCACTGCTCAGGAAATATCACAGACCACAACTCGATGTAAAAGCACGAGGTTTCATTGCTATCGTGATAGTGTCACCCCTTCAAAGACAGGAACATGAAAAGCACAGGGTTTTTATACCTGAAAATCAGGTCACTTTTGCTCTATAGTTTACAGCTGGTTGTAGATAGTTTACAGCTGGTAGTTTCTCAGAACAGTTCACCCCGCCCTTCAAGAGCTCTCTGCACCTGGCTTCAATTCAAATAATCACAGTTGTTTCTCATTCCCAGGTGGTCCCTCAGTTGTAACATGTATATATTCATGCATGGACTTACATGTATTATAGGAATTTTATGTAAATAATTCACAGTATGATTGCTTAAAACTCTTTTACAAATATTTATTGCTATTTCACTCACTTCAATCTTTCATATTTATCCACCTTCATATTTAGAATAACTCCCGCACATTATCCCAAGCAGATAAATTTTTCTCTGCCATTGTATTGCTTGCCCAACATGTTTTCTTGCTTCTACAGTTATTACATACTCACATCTGAACATTTGGAGCTAGATGCCCCAGAGTAGAGAATGAAATATATTTGACTTCTGGATATGGGTCATCTAAATTTTAAATTTTCTACTTACATGTATTTATGTGTATGATATTTTTCTTATCCATTTATCACGTTAAAGATATTTATGAGTTTTCATTTCCTACCTATTGAGAATAGAATAGCATTGAAGGTGACTGAGCAAGTATTTCTAGAGTGGGATGTCAAGTCATTTTTACATATGTCTAGGAAAAGAGAGCAGGGTCAGATGGTAGATTTATTTTTCCCTTTTAAAAAATTCTCAACACTTTTTTTCTGGAATGGCTTAACTTCTTTAAAAGCTCCCTCCCCCTTCAGAGTCCAATTTTCTTGCCTTTTCTATAGAAGAATCTCAAACACCACCCAACGCCCTGTTATACTCCCAAAGATAACAAAGAGAAGTATTTAATTCATGTACTATTTATCTCAATTACTATCATATAATTACATTTTGAATATGAATATTGTCCACAAATCAATAAGTAACACACATAACTTACTAACATGTGTTTTCAGCAGCTTCTATTCTGAAATACAATGTCAATGATTGTGAAACAAAGTGAGGTGCTCTTATTCCTGTTTAAATATACATTTCAGAAAAGGCTTCTTAAAAATAGGTAAATAATTTAATTTTAGTACACTAATGGGTTTATTAGAAAACTAATACATCAAAAAGATCAATATTTATTTGCTATTTTTTGTTTTTAATACATCTAAAAGAGTTTTTATCAGGTCTTAAGAGAACAATGTAGCACTTTGGGAAAAAGATGCACTCCAGCAGCTCTGCACTGGAGGCCAAGATGGAGAAGACCTCCACAGCCACCATGGTTTTCCCCATGGTGCTCTGGTAGACAGGGATGAAACTGACCCAGACACTAAAGAACACCAGCATGCTGAATGTCAGGAACTTGGCCTCATTTAATGTGTCAGGCAGGTTCCTCACCAGAAAAGCCACAGTGAAGCTCCCTAGGGCCAGGGTCCCTAAGTAGGTCAGTACACAGTAGAAAGCAGTAACTGAGCCCTTGTTGCATAAAATGATGACATGAGCATGTTCATAGTGTACATCTGTGTCAATATAGGGAGGTGAGGTTCCTAGCCAGAATCCAGAGAGAATGAGTTGGATCAGAACACAGATGGGAATGATAGCATTATAGACACCTGAGACAAACAACCTTCTCATTGTTCTCCCTGGCTTCATGACCCTAAAGGCCAGAATTACAGTTATAGTTTTTGCCAAAACAGTAGAAATAGCCAAGGTGAACACAAGTGCAAATGTTATTTGTTGCAGTATGCAGGAGGTTGTGTTTGGGTGACCAATAAAGAAAAAGGAGCAGAGGAAGCAGAGAAGGGTGGAGATGAGCAGGATGTAGCTGAGAGTCCGGTTATTGGCCTTAACAGTGGGTGATTCTCGGTGTTTGAGAAAGATCCCCAGAACTGCAATTGTGCTGACAGAGAAGCAAAGAGCTGTGCATGCCAGCGCTATGCCCAGAGGATCCTCAAAGGAAAGGAAGGTCACTGCTTTGGGCAGGCACTGGTTTCTCTCAGGGTTTGGGCACTCTTGAATTGGGCAAGGAATGCACTCCTGCTGATCTGTGTGGAAAAATTGGATCAACATTTCACCTTATATAAGTATCTATTCATTGCACATTTGATTCTTTAAACTGCTTTCCAATGATGTGTGTAACGTAGTGTATTCTGCTTCCTGTTACTGCCAAGGACATGAACTCTCTATAATTTGTATTTCTACTGTTTATCTTGTTTAATTAAAAATAAGCTTTCTGCTCAACAGCTTATCACTGTTTCTCTAGGGTAGTGAAATCTATTTTATTCATATTCAGATAAAATAATACTGTCAATTAAGCCTTCAAATGCTTTTATTATACTTTGAGATTCTAAGTATGTGTACATTGTATTGTGATGACATCGATGTATAAAAATGCACTTCCTTGTTTCCATCATCATGGATTCTTCTCATTTTTCTTCTTACTCACTGTTTCAGTGGTTATTTGTTAATCCCACTCCTATAATTTTTCTAAGGTAATATGGTGATAAGTTAGTTCCTATCTCCATGAACTATGGAACAGTTCTGATTTGGTGGTAAATATACAACACTTGCATCAACAAACACCAGCTATAAATTATTACCTATTCCAGCTGTGGAAGTTGCAAATAAATTTCTATAGTCTTTGACATCCTTTGACTCAGGACAGGACTCTTTCTCTTTCATTATTAATTCCAGAATAATCCTGGGAATTTTTCTAATTTACACTCTTGTTCTTCCAGTAATATTCTGAAGACTAAAAAAATAACCTGCATGTCATAAATACCATAAATCTATTAAAATGTTAAATCAGAAAGGGAGAATGATACAGCCATTTTCACTGAAATTGCTGAGAGTCATGAAGCACAGTCGCTTGGTGCTATTCCACCAAAGCTGTGCAGATTGTTACAATCATTTTTCTTCTATATCTAACTTCTGTTTTTTTTTTGTGTGTGTGTGTGTGTGTTGCATTACTGTGGACTTTCTTCACTATGATTTAATTTCTGTTTTGTTCTACAGAAAAATTATGTCTGAGTATTTTTTAAAATTAGGCATTTTAAAATTAATTGTACTTTATTCACTTTGTAGCTTGGATGTAGTCCCCATGCTCATACACTCCACACCTTCCCACCCTCATTTCCTCCTATGCCCCTTGCCAAGTCTGCTGCTAGGGATGTCCTCCTCCCCTTCCCTCCAACCATAGCCTACCTAGTCTCATCAGAACTGGCTGCATTGTAAGGGGAACAGGGACTGTCTCTGACATAAACTCAGTGGCTGGCTCTTTGATCACCTCCCCTGAGTGGGGAACAGCCTTACCAGACCATAGAGGAAGACAATGGATCCATTCCTGATGATACCTGAGTCTTATGAAAATACTAAACTTAACTTTATTAGTCCACTGTTTGCAAAACTTCTTTATGCCCTGGAGATTATTAAGCAGAGGTAGCCATATAGAGAGATGAGGCCATTATTTCAGGAGTTTTTTTGGGGTATGTGCCCCTAAACAGTATATTGGTGCAGGGTAAACAAAGGCAATATGTGATCCCTGAGAGGCCTGGAGATTCAGGTATCAATTTAATATGCTTTTATTATAGGCTTAGAGCTCCTGGAAAATGTAGCTCAAAGTTGGAAGGTCAAAGAGGGTACACTCCTTATGGAATGAAACTTAGTAAATAAGATAGATTGACTTAAATAAACTTTTTTTTTCTACTTTGTAGCATAGATGATGATACACAGTAAAAGTAGCTATTTATTTGTATTTGCTATGCATAAAAAGATCAATTACAATATTTTCTGTTTCTCTGGACTGCACTCATACTGTAAACAATTCCAACCTAAAAGCAGGCTCTTATATATTAAATGTGTTTTCTTTGAAGGAGACATTCTTGAGATTCCTTAAAGTAGAGTTATAGGGCTAAGAATGTTAATCAAATATGTTCTGTATGTACTTTTAAAATTGTAATTGAGCTTTTATCCCTGTAAAATGAAAAATCAAACACCTATCCTGTACCACTTGAATAATCATTCTTCTGTGTTTGTACTGTGAAACTTCTATAAACAAACAAGAGCCTTGTCAGCAATAAGTCAGAGCCAAAGAAATGTCTAAATTTTAGTAGTCAGCTTCTAGATTCCCCTTACCACCTCAGGTGACTAATTTCCTCTCCTCGCTGACCCCTGATCTGCTCTCTGGAGCACCCTGTAGACAAACACCTCTCCTTTCCATGCTCAGGATTGCCTCACAGAAAGGCTCCTGGAACAAACTTAGAGAATGAACTGCTAACAATAGAGCATGCATGGAACAGATCTGGGCTCCCTGCACATAAAGACCAAGTTGTGCAGCTTGGTCTTTATGGGGACACCTAACAGGAAGACTAAAGCTGCCTTGTGTAGCCTCAATAACAGAAGTTGTGCATAATCTTATTGCAACTTTAAATGCCAAGGCTGGTTGATATCCATGGGAGACTTCTATTTTTTTAAAGAAAGGTAGGAGGGGCACATTGGGTTGGGAGGGGAGGTGAGAGAGAGGGTCTGGGAGGAGAGGTGTGAGCAGAAGCTCGATAGTACACAAACAAATTAATAATATAATAGAAAGAAATAATAACATTGTAATAGAAGTGAATGAAACAGAAATAAAGAAATCAATACATAGAATTAACCAAAGGAAGAGCTGGCTCTTTCTGAAGATAAACAAAATTGACAGACCCATAGCTCAAGTAAATTAAAAAAAAAATAGAGTACTCAAATTAACAGAATCAGAATTTACAGAAAAACATTGCTAGAGAAACCAATAAAATTCAGAATATTCTAAGGAAATATTTTTAAAACATACTATATACCAGTAAGCTTAAAAATGTACATGAGATGGAAAAGTTTTAGATTTGCCCAAGCAACCATTATTCAAAGATGAATTCGACAAAAATTCAACAACCCAAATAGATCTAAACAGAACCACGAGGAAATTCAAAAGGTCACAAAAGGCTCCCACCAAAAAAGAAAAGAAGGATGAAAGATCAAGAAATGGAGAATTCAGTATGGTGGAGACAAATGTGCCCCATATTTGAGGGGCAGAGATTCAGATTATCTGGGACCAGTGTATGGACAGGTGGTCAGATCCAGAGCATCAACTTTGCTGCTTTCTGTTCTGGACAGGTCATCCAGGGAATGTAGTTGATCTGATCTAGTCCCCCTGTGGCCATCTCATGGATCCAGGAGTAGTAAATTTTGGACCACCTACCCCTTCACATATTCCAGTGAGTTTGGATCCCCATATTTAGGGACTCTGTGCTCTAGCAGCCAGACTTCAGATCCCTCCTGCTCCCTGTGTGCCAGCTTCATGATTACTGGGAGAGCATCCCACCCACCAAGCCACTGTTCTTCTAGTCACCCCATGGACAGCAGGTGAACAATAGAATTTCAGAGATCCCAGATCCAAGAAGACAGATCTCAGAGGAATCTGAGTACAGGGAACATAGTTTGGGGCAGGCCTGTAAGTGGCAGCCCAGCTTTATTCTGAGAATCCCAGGGATGCCACCTGGGGCACCTGCACATTGATAATGATGAATAACAGTACCTGCACCCCAAAATTCAGGGTTCCAGTGCATGCACACCCCTGTCCTTCAATTCACCAGCCTCTACACATTTACACTGCCCTGTGCCTTGCCCTTCAAGATGCTGTCATCTGAACCATCAGCACCCATTCTTGAGCCACTGCACATTTGTCATCTTCCTGAATACTACTCTAAACTCCAAAAACTGGAGGATCCATTCTTTGGTGCAGTTTCCAGGAAAAAAAAAAAAAAAAAAAAAAAAAAAAAAAAAAAACAGGTAAGGCTACAGACAACCAGATGGCTAAAGGCCAATAGAGAAACACAGTCAACAAAAACTGGTACATCATGGCTCCACCAGAATCCACCCCTGAGAGCAATGGATATTCTACTACAGCTGAAACACAGAAAAGGGACATTAAATCTATGTTCATGCAGTTATTAAAGACATATAAAGAGGAAAAGAACAAATGTCTCACAGAAATACAAGGAAAGACAAGGCAAACAGAGAGGCCATCATAGACAAGAAACCACAGTTAAACAGGAGAAGTGAATTATTAAAATTATTCAATTCTTGAAAATGGAATTTGAATAAATAAGAAAACACACAGAAAACCCTGGAGATGGACCACGTAGAGAAGAAATCAAGTACCACAGAGATAAGCATCACCCACAAAATATAAGAAATGGAGGAGAGAATCTCAGGCATTGAAGATACAATTGAAGAAAGCGATCTATCTCTCAAAGAAAACATAACAATCAGAAAAGTTCAAGGACTGCATGAAAATGTGAAACCCAAAAACAATAGGAATAGACTAAATAGATTATTCCAGACTCCAAGGTGCAGAATATATTTTTAATAACAGCAGAAGAAAATTTCTCCAACCTAAAGAAAGAGATAACCTTAAACATCCAAGAGGCTTACAGTACACCAAATAGAGTAGATCAGAAAAGAAAATCCTTTTACCATAAAATAATCAAAACAATAAATCTACATAATGAAGAAAAAATATCAAAAGCAGCAAAGGAAAAAGATCAAGTGACATAGAAAGGCAGACCTATCAGAATCACACCAGACTTTCCAACAAAGATTATGAAACCCAGAAGGGCCTGGGAGAATGTCATGTAGATGCAAAGAATTCACACATGCCAAAGCAGACTACTGTACTAAGCAAAACTTACAATCAACACAGATGGAAGAAACAAGATATTCCATGACAAAACTAAATTAAAACAATGTCTATGCACTCTCACTGACAGTGAGAAGCTACTAGAAGGAAAACTCCAACCCATTGAGATCAACTACAACCACAAAACACACAATATAGATAACACCAGAAAAAAATTCAAAACAAGCACACAAACACACTATCTGCAATAACACCACAATAAAAGGAACTGAAATTCATTGATGACTAGTATCTCACAACATCAATGGAGTCAGTAATCCAATAAAAATACACATGCTAACAGAATAGTTATGGAAACAAGATTCAACATTCTGCTGCATACAATAAACACACTTCAGCCCCAAAGATAGACACTACCTTAGAGTAAAGTGATAGAAAAAGCTTTTCCAATCAAATGGACCCAAGGAGCAAGTGCCAGTACCATCTTAATACCTAATAAAACAGTCTTCCAACCAAAATTAATCAAAAGAGAAGTGAAGGATACTTTGTCCTCATTATAGAAAAATCCACAAGGACAACAATATCTTGAACAACTATGCCCAAAATAGTAGGGCACCTGTATTTGTAAAAGAAACATTATTAAAGCTTCAATCACATATCAGTCCCAACACAGAAATAATAGTATCCTTCAACACCTCACTCTCACCAAGTGACAGATCATTGTCACAGAAGCTAAACAGTGAAATAATGAAACTTACATAGGTCATAAATCAAATACCTAATAGAAGTCCTCAGAAAATTTCACCCAGACACAAATATGCCTTCTTCTCTGCAAATCAAAGAACTTTCTCCAAAATTGAACATATATTCAGGCACAAAGCAACACTTAACAGATGCAATAAGACTGAAACAATTCCTTGGATCCAATTACACCACCATGTTCTAAATCTGGACCTCAACAATGACAGAAAGAGCAAAATGCCTACACATACACATGAAACCTGATCAACTCAATAACAGGTGTCATGGAAGAAATAAATAATGTAATTACAGATTTCTTAAAATTCAGTGAAAATTAAGGCACAACATGCCCAAACTTATGGGACACAATGAAAGCAGTACTAAGAGGAAAATTCATAGCACTAAGTACCTTCATATAAGAATTTGAGACATCACTTACAAGCAACCTAATGACACAACTGTAAAACCTAGAAAATAACAACTAGATATAGACAAGGGCCAAAAGGAGTAGAGGGCTGGAAATAATCAAATTAAGTGCTGAAATCAACATAATAGAAATAAAATGATTCAAAGAATTAACAAAACCAGGGCTGGTTCTTTGAGAATATAATCCAGAGAGACAAACTTTTAGCCAAAGTAACTAAAAGGCAGAAAGACAGTATCCAAATGAACAAAATAAAAAACAAAAGGATGATATAAGGACAGAAACCGGGAAACCAAAGGAATCATTAGGTCTTACTTCAAAAGTCTATACATCACATAATATATATATATATATATATATATATATATATATATATATATATATATATATAATTAATTGGACAATTTTCTTGATAGATTCCACTTACCAAAGTTAAATCAAGATCAGGTAAATAAAATGTCCTCTCTGCCCTAAGGAAATAGAGGAAGTCATCAAAAGTCCCTATCCAAAAAAGCCCAGGGCCAGATAGTTTCAGCTCAGAATTTGACCAGACCTTCAAAGAAGAGTAATACCAATATTCTTCAAACTATCTCACAAAAAATAAACAGAAGGAACATTAACAAATTAATTCTATGAAGCCACAGTCACATCACAGTCAAGACCCAAGGAAGACATGAACTTCAGACCAATTTCCCTCACAGAGACTGACACAAAAATAATCACAAACCAAATACAAGAACACATAGAAGATATCATCTACAACTATAACATAGGCTTTATCCCAGGCATGAAGGTGTTGTTAGGTTATAGAAATCCATAACTTTAATCCACCTCATAAACAAAGAGAAGGAAAAGAATCACATGATCATTTTCATAGAAGCCAAAAATCCAACACCTCTTCATGTATAAAATTTTGGAGAGATCAGAGACACAAAGCACATACCTAAACACAGTAAAGTCAATATACAGCAACCCTATAGCCAACATTAACCTAAACAGGGAGATCCCACTGAAATCAGGGACAAGACAAGGACGCCTGCTCTCTCTATATCTTTTTAACATAGGAATTGAAGTCATGTATCACTCTGCAAGGAATTTAACCTATGATAGCATTAGATCTCAGAATATAAAGAATATTTAAATTTTCAACATTTGATAATTTGCAATAATACATAAAAATCTGTTTGTATTATGGTTGTCTAAGGATTAGCCTTTTTAAATATAATATATAGTAGATTCTCATCATTATATTAATGTATTTTCCTTCTGACATTTTTTCAGTAAAAATTTTCATTTAAAAAATAATATAATTACCCCACTATGCCCTTCTTTTTGATCACTCTAAACCTTCTCCCACACCCACCTTATATTTATTCTCTCTCAAATAGTTGGGGTCTTTTCTCATTAAATATATTTGTGTCTTTGTGTGTGTGTTTGTATATAAAAATGCAACCTGCTCATTCCATATGATGTTACTTATATATGTTATCACACATTTGACCACAACCCTAAACAAGCAGCCATATTTTAATTTACAAAGACTTGCTTTTTCTATTGTTGATACTGAAAATGACAACTGTGTTGTAAATGCAGTTCAGTTTCTTGTGCATTCAGAAACAATCAGACATGTACTTTTCCTGGAGTTATTTTGAGGCAAGAATCATTTGGTTTGTTAATCACAGAAATACAAATTGATCCTGGACAACTTTGGAGCTCACATGTAATGGTGAGCTCATAGCATGCAACACTGCAAGAACTGAGATGGCCATTCCATGCACCAAAAGGCAGGTGTATAAAAGTAGGGTGCATATGACAATGCATGAGAACTACCACTCTAAACTTCACACATTGTGTGGCTTCAGCAATGATTAATAATGGATTCAGTGATGAGTGTTAGAGACATAGGGAACAGCACTATATTATGACTCCAAGGTCACTTCTTAACTTTCCCCATCTCCATTCCCAAGCATTTTGAGTAAAAGTATATTTTCTACCTGTCTGGTTAGAAATGTGCTGCTCTGGACAAAATGCACAAGAAAAACAGCAGACCGGTCTTTCTTTTTGTAGAACTTTCCAGAATCCTGGACCACAGCTCTGTGTACATACAGATTGAGGAATCTGAAAGCAACACAGAAAAACTGGTTATGATATTCAACATCAGTTTAAAATAGTTTAGGATAAATTCATGTAACCTATGGAAATTGTATTTGTTTATGAGGAACTCTGAGGTTTTAATGTGAGAATGTAGAATGGAGATTTAAACTTACCACACTTTCCAATACTAAATGTTCAACATCCCTTTATGGTGACCAAAGTACAACTCACTACTGCCTCTCCTGTGTGAAATGTGTAGGGCATCAAGATACCCTTTTCTGTGAGGCAGTAATTCAGAACTCATTTTATTGTATGAATTTTGGGACAGTTGGATTTTAAGACAAGTATTCAATCATACTTGCCGCCAAGGACACTTATTTCTACCTTTATATTTCCTATCTTATAGTAACACCCATGCACTCTGATTCAGCTGCAAAAGGAAGTTCAATTTTCTCATGAAAATGATTTGGCCATTGGTGAATTGTAATATGTTACTGTGACTTTTACCCTTGACTCCCAATGGTAGGAATTGTTCTATGCCTTTCTTTTCAAACGTTAGTGACATCATCAAATGGGACTTTCACCAGTTGCATTCTTACTCATATAACTAATAAAAATCTAATGCAATTTTAGTTTGTTACAGGTTAGAAATTTTGTAGGACAGGAAATATTTCGATCTTAGACCTCTTTTCCACCTTGGTTTGGATTCATTTTCTGTCTAATGAATATGTACATATTTTTTTTTCAATGCAGTTTATTCAGGAACCTTGAACAATCATCTGACCCTGGGGAAAGCCAGCCCACAGCTTAAATAGCCTCTGGGTAGCCAACCCCAGCGTGCCACGTGGGCAATGCAGATAAGTCCACATACATGGAAGCAAGCCAGATCCTCGGCATTAGCCAAATGTGGAGTTGTTCGTGACAGAGAGCACTCACCATTGGGAAGGTGGAAGGCAGAAACCAGCTCCATCTTTAAGGCGGCATTACGCAGCTCTCTACAGTTCCCCCTTTTTGTTTTTGGACTCATCAGGCAAGAGTAGAGGTCTGATCTCTGATCTACTCTCTGATAATAAAATAAATTGGGACTTTGTACTGATGTTCATTTAGGTGTCATCCACCCAAGAGCATCAGACCCGTCTGATACCTTTTTCTCAGAGGCGGGACCTGGGGCATCAACCCGCATGCAATCAGACATGCTCTTCTCTGGGTCCAAGGCGGCTGACCCTGAGTGCAGTGCTTCGCCTCGCATCCTGAGCATAATATTTTGGCTTTTTATGGTAGCCAACCATGCTTGGGGAGACTGTTCTGCTTCAATGGCTGTAAAGGCCTGAATGGTCATGGCTGCATTACGCTGTTGTTTGACTCTAATCTTGCATATATACCACAGGCAAACCAAGGTGACCAACACCAGAAGGCCTGCTAATGCTCCCATGCCCGCCCATTCCTTCAGATGATTCATGGCTGCAGCAATCCATGATGATAATCCTGTGGCTAGTCCTGTGTCCACTCTGGTAGAATTTACCATGACAATGGCCACTCTCAGCTGGTCCATCGTAGTATCAATTCTCAGTCAATTACCTAAAATATAGCTGACAATTGTTTAGACAGATTTGCAGCACAGGAAAATTCTCATGTTGTATGCTAGTGACACAAAGTCCAACATATTTTCATTGACAGCCAAATTGAGCGATTTGCCATAGGGTATCAATTTGCTCCTGCACGAGTCAAACCTCTGATTGAACACCATCAAACCTCCTTTTAGTTGAGCATTAATTCCTTTTTGTACAACTAAGGCATGAGCTACATTGGCTAAAGGTTATTCAGGGTCTGAGCAGTCTGCCCAGTATGACTCATGGCTAATGCCCGGTGGTAGCTCAACAGCCGCCAATGAGATAGCAGTAACAATGGCAGCTGTAATTCCAAGATCCCTTTTCTGTCTGAAGAGAGTCATAGCATGAGGGGCATCAACGGGCACAGGCACCCAGTGAGGCATGTGAGTAACCAGCTACCTAAATTTACTAGCATTACAGCATTGGGCAAAAAAGCAAGTATCATTACCACAATTACTTGGCTCTATCTGGCTAATAATGAATAAAAATGGGGATGTAAACAAACAGGTGTGGGCTTATAGGAAATAGTATTATGAGAAGCCTTAACCCCTCGTTGGAACATCCTGCATCAGTTCTAGAACTAGCAGTGGTGGTGTCCGAGGTCTGAGTAGGTTCAGGAGACCATTGCCCCCCAGGGGCGAGTTGTGCTCCATGCCAATTGACTAACTCCCTGTTTTCCTCCACTTTTGAAAGTCATTTAAGGTTCTTAAATTATTTTTTCCCTTTTTTTTTCAATTTTTTCATCAATTACACTTTATTCATTCTGCATCCCCCCATAAGTCCCTCCCTCCCCTCCCAATCCCACCCTCCTCCTCCCCCGCTTGCATGCCACTCCCCAAGTCCACTGATAGGGGAGGTTCTCCTCTCCTTTCTGATCTTAGTCCATCAGTTCACATCAAAAGTGGCTGCATTGTCCTCTACTATGGCCTGGTAAGGCTGCTCCCCCAGGGAGAGGTGATCAAAGAGCAGGCCAATCAGATTATGTCAGAGGCAGTCCCTCTTCACATTACTATTTAACCCAATTGGACTCTGAACTGCCCTGGGCTACATCTGTTCAGGGGTTCTGGGTTATCTCCAAGAATAGTCCTTGGTTGGAGTATGAGTCTCTGGGAAGTTCCCTGTGTTCAAATTTTCTTGTTCTGTTGCTCTCCTTGTGGAGACCCCATCCTCTCCAGCTCTTACTATTTCCCAGTTCTTACCTAAAATTCCATTCACTCTTCCCAACAGTTGCCCATCAGGCCCAGCATCTGCCCTGATAGTCTGAAGGGCAGAGGCCCTCAGAAACCCTCTGTGGTAGGTTCCCAGGTTGTTTCCTGTTTTCTTCTTCTTCTGATGTCCATCCTCTTTGCCTTTCCGGATGGGGATTGGACATTTTAGTTAGGGTCCTCTCTCTTGCATAGTTTCTTTAGATGCAAAGGTTTTAGTGGGTTTGTCCTATGTTGTGTGTCTATATGAGTGAGTATATACCATGTGTGTCTTTTTGCTTCTGGGACAACTCACTCAGGATGATCCTTTCCAGATCCCACCATTTACCTGCAAATTTCATGATTTCCTTATTTTTCATTGCTGAGTAATATTCCATTGTGTAGATGTACCACAATTTCTGCACCCATTCTTCAGTTGAGGGCATCTGGGTTGTTTCCAGCTTCTGGCTATTACAAATAAAGCTGCTACAAACATGGTTGAGCAAATGTCCTTTTTGTGTACTTGAGCCTCTTTTGGATATATGCCCAGGAGTGGTATGGCTGGATCTTGAGGAAGCTATTCCTAGTTGTCTGAGAAAGCGCCAGATTGATTTCCAGAGTGGTTGTACAAGTTTACGTTCCCACCAGCAGTGGAGAAGGGTTCCCCTTTCTCCACAACCTCTCCAGCATGTGTTGTCACTTGAGTTTTTGATCTTGGCCATTCTCATGGGTGTAAGGTGAAATCTCAGGGTTGTTTTGATTTGCATTTCCCTAATGGCTAGTGAGGTTGAGCATTTCTTTAAGTGCTTCTCTGCCATTCGGTATTCCTCTACAGAGAATTCTCTGTTTAGCTCTGTTCCCCATTTTTAAGTGGATTACTTGGTTTGCTGCTTTTCAGCTTCTTTAGTTCTTTATATATACTGGATATGAGTCCTCTGTCAGATAAAGGGTTGGTGAAGATTCTTTCCCAATCTGTAGGTGGTCGCTTTGTTTTGATGACGGTGTCCTTTGCTTTACAGAAGCTTTTCAGTTTCATGAGGTCCCATTTATTGACTGTTGCTCTTAGAGCCTGTGCTGTTGGTGTTCTGTTCAGGAAGTTTTCCCTGTACCAATGAGTTCTAGGGTATTCCCCACTTTTTTCAAGCCGATTTAATGTGTCTGGTTTTATGTTGAGGTCTTTGATCCACTTGGACTTCAGTTTTGTGCAGGGAGACAAGTATGGATCTATTTTCATTTTTCAACATGTAGACATCCAGTTGGACCAGCACCATTTGTTGAAGATGCTATCTTTTTTCCATTGTATGGTTTTGGCATCTTTGTCAAAGATCAGGTGTCCATAAGTGTGTGGGTTTATTTCTGGGTCCTCTGTTCGGTTCCATTGATCCACCATTCTGTTTCTATGCCAGTACCATGCAGTTTTTAAAACTGTTGCTCTATAGTACAACTTAAGATCAGGGATGGAGATACCTCCGGAAGATCTTTTATTGTAGAGGATTGTTTTAGCAATTCTGGGTTTCTTGTTATTCCATATGAAGTTGAGAATTTTTCTTTCCAGGTCTGTAAAGAATTGTGTTGGTAATTTGATGGGCATTGCATTGAATCTGTAGATTGCTTTTGGTAAGATGGCCATTTTTACTATGTTAATCTTGCCAAGCCATGAGCATGGGAGATCTTTCCATCCTCTCATATCTTCTTCTAATTCTTTCTTCAGAGATTTGAAATTTTTTTCATATAAGTCTTTGACTTCCTTGGTTAGGTTACTCCGAGGTACCTTATGTCATTTGTGGCTATTGTGAAGGGTGTTGTTTCCCTAATTTCTTTCTCAGCCCTTTTGTCTTTTGTATACAGGAGGGCTACTGATTTTTTGAGTTAATTTTGTATCCGCCACTTTGCTGAAGGTGTTAATCAGCTGTAGGAGTTCCTGGTAGAGTTTTTGGGGTCACTCACGTATACTATCATATCATCTGCAAATAGTGATAATTTGACTTCTTCCTTTCCAATTTGTATCCCCTTGATCTCCTTCAACTGTCTTATTGCTCTAGCAAGGACTTCCAGCACTATGTTGAAGAGATATGGAGAGAGTGGGCAGCCTTGTCTTGTCCCTGATTTCAGTGGGATTGCTTTAAGTTTCTCTCCCTTCAGTTTGATGTTGGCTATAGGCTTGCTGTATATCGCCTTTACTATGTTTAGATATGTGCCTTGTATCCCTGATCTCTCAATACTTTGAACATGAATGGATGTTGGATTTTGTCAAAGGCTTTTTCAGCATCTAGGAGATTATCATGTGGTTTTTTTCTTTCAATTTGTTAATATGGTGGATCACATTGATGGATTTCCTTATATTGAACCACCCCTGCATACCTGGGATGAAGCCTACTTGGTCATAGTGGATAATATCTTTGATGTGTTCTTGGATTCGGTTTGCAAGTATTTTATTAAGTATTTTTGCATCAATGTTCATAAGGGAGATTGGCGGAAATTCTCTTTCTTTGTTGAGTCTTTGTGAGGTTTAGGTACCAAGGTGACTGTGGCTTCATAGAATGAATTTGGTAATATTCCTTCTGTTTCTATTTTGTGGAATAGTTTGAAGAGAATTGGTGTTAGCTCTTCTTTGAAGGTCTGGTAGAATTCTGCGCTGAAGCCATCTGGTCCTGGGCTTTTTGGATGGGAGACTTTTGATGACCGCTTCTATTTCTTTGGGGGATATAGGACTATTTAGTTGATTTACCTGGTCCTGATTCAGCTTTGGTAAGTCAAATCGATCAAGAAAATTGTCCATTTCATTTAGATTTTCAAATTTTGTGGCATATAGACTTTTGAAGTAAGTCCTAATGATTGTTTGGATTTCCTCAGTGTCTGTAGTTATATCCCCTTTTCATTCCTGATTTTGTTGATTTGGGTGGTGTCTCTCTGCCTTTTAGTTAGCCTGGCTAAGGGTTTGTCGATCTTGTTGATTTTCTCAAAGAACCAGCTCTTGGTTTCATTGATTCTTTGAATTGTTTTATTTGTTTCCAATTGATTGATTTCAGCCCTGAGTTTGATTATTTCCAGCCGTCTACTCCTTCTTGGTGTGTCTGCTTCTTCTTTTTCTAGGGTTTTTAAGTGAGCCATTAGGGTGCTTGAATGAGCTGTCTCAATTTCTTCTTGAAGGCACTTAGTGCTATGAACTTTCCTCTTAGCACTGCTTTCATTGTGTCCCACAAGTTCGGGTATGTTGTGTCTTCATTTTCATTGATTTCTAGAAAGACTTTAATTTCTTTTTTTATTTCTTCCCTGACCCAGCTGTCATTTAGTAACAAGTTGTTCAGTTTCCATGTGTGTGTAGGCTTTTGTTATTTCTGTTATTGTGGAGGTCCAGCTTTATTCCATGGTGATCAGACAAGATACATGGGATTATTTCAATCTTCTTGTATCTGTTGAGGCTTGCTTTGTGACCCACTATATGGTCTATTTTGGAGAAGGTTCCATGAGGTGCTGAGAAGAAGGTAAATTCTTTTGTGTTTGGGTGTAAAGTTCTGTAAATGTCTGTTAGGTCCATTTGATTCATGACCTCTGTCAGAGACATTGTTTCTTTGTTTAATTTCTGTTTTGTTGACCTGTCCTTTGTTGAGAGCGGGGTGTTGAAGTCTCCCACTATTAATGAGTGTGGATCTATATGTGCTTTAAATTTTATCAATGTTTCTTTCACAAATGTGGGTGCCCTTGTATTTGGGGCATAGATGTTCAGGATTGTGATGTCTTTCTGGTGGAATTTTCCCTTGATGAGTATGAAGTGTCCTTCCCCATCTCTTTTGATTAATTTTGGTTGAAAGTCTATTTTATCAGATATTAGAATGGCTACTCCTGCTTGCTTCTTGGGTCCGTTTGCTTGGAAAGTCGTCTTCCAACCCTTTACCCTCAGGTAATGTTTATCTTTGTGTCTTAGGTGTGTTTCTTGTATGCAACAGATTGCTGGGTTTTGTTTACGATATCCATTCTGTTAATCTGTGTCTTTTTATTGGAGAGTTGAGTCCATTGATGTTGAGAGATTAATGACCAGTGGCTGTTAGATGTCTTGATTTTGATGTTGGCTGTGGTCATCAGGTTGTGTGCTTGGTTGCTTTTTTGTTTTACTGAAGTGAGGTTATTTATTTCCTGTGTTTTCTTGAATGTAGCTAGCTTTCTTGGGTTGTATTTTCCCTTCCAGTGTCTTCTGTAATGCTGGATTTGTTTGTAGGTATTGCTGAAATTTGTTTTTGTCATTGAATATCTTGTTTTCTCCATCTATGAGGACTGAGAGTTTTGCAGGGTATAGTAGCCTGGGCTGACATCTATGTTCTCTTAGGGTCTGCATGATATCCGTCCAGGCCCTTCTGGCTTTCATAGTCTCTGTTGAAAAGTCAGGTGTGATTCTAATGGGTTTGCCATTATATGTTACTTGGCCTTTTTCCCTTGCAGCTTTTAGTATTTTTTTCTTTGTTCTGTATACTTACTGTTTTGATTATTATGTGGCGGGAGGATTTTCTTTTCTGGTCAAATTTGTTGGGTGTTGGTAGGCCTCATGTATTCTAATTGGCCTCTCCTTTAGCTTGGGGAAATTTTCTTCAATGATTTTGTTGAAAATATTTTCTGGGCCTTGGAGAAGGAAGTCTTCTTTTTCCTCTATACCTATTATTCTTAGGTTTTGTCTTTTCATATTGTCTTGCATTTCTTGGGCGGTCTGTGTCAGGAATTTTTCGGTTTAACATTTTCCTTGACAGATACATCGATTTCTTCCATTGTATCTTCTACACCTGAGATTCTTTCTTCCATCTCTTGTAGTCTGTTGGTTATGCTTACCTCTGTAGTTCCTGTTTTCTTCCTAGATTCTTCCTTTCCATTATTTCTTCCATTTGTGTTTTCTTTAATTTTTCCAATTCTATCTTCAGGTCCTGAGTTGTTTTGTTTACTTCCTTCACCTGTCTAATTGTACTTTCCTGTTTTTCTTTTAGTTCCTTCAACTCTGTTTCTATCATTTCATTCAGTGTTTTAAGCATTTCCTTTCTAAAGGCCATAAACTGTTTGGCTGTCGCCTTCTCTATTTCTTTACAGATGGCAATATTCTGTTTGAGTTTATCTTCCTCTATGTCTTTACTGAATCTTATTTGTTTCCTCTGTTATCATCTTCCTGAGCATACTTGTTAGGTCATCTTCTTGGATTTCAGTTATGGTGGGGTGTCCAGGGCTACTTGCCCTGGGTAACTGGGTTCTGGAGATGCCATATTGCTCTGTCTTTTGTTGCTTGAGCTTTTACGCTGGCCTCTACCCATTGTGTTATCTTAGGTGTTTGGGGTTATTTTCTGGTGGTTCCTGGGGATCCTGTGGTGGAGAGAATCCCCTTTGCAGAAAGCTGGTTTTTCCTGAAGGATGTCTTCTCAGGTTTTTGGGTATAGTCCCTGGATGGCTGGTGTTTTTCAGGAGTTGCTCACCTCAGGGATATAGACCTGAGTGGTAACTGTGGGCTTTGTTAGTTGAGAGGGTTCTCCTCTCACCCAGGTAAGTCCTGAGGGCAGCTGCCCTGTTTCTGGGTTTCTTGTTGCAAATTTAATGATCAGCTGCTGTGACCCAGTTGGACATCAGGCGCCCTCAACTGTTTGTGCCTGTGTCTGAGCACAGCTGAGTGGCGCCTCGCCCCACTAGACTACTAGACTTTTTCTAGGAAGGATTGGGTGATTCAGGTCAGTACAGTTTCCTTCCTTCCCGTGTATTCTCTGGAGACACGGACTCCCAGTGTCTTTTTTTTGCCCTGGTGCACACTGCTCATTGTCCGCCAGCTGGCTGGTCGCAGAAACTGCCTGTGCCTGGAACACAGCTGTGTGATGGCGGCTCAGTCTCTGCCAGCTGTCTGGTGCGCAGAAACTGCCTGTGTCTGCCTTTGCGGCTTTTGGGAGCCTGAGTGCCCCTCTAAGCTGGGTAATTTTCCGGGGACCTTTTCAGGTTGGGGTGAGCTGAGTGCTCTGAGATCAGACCCGCCCGTTTCTATCTCCGGGCGGAGAATCAGGTGCGCAGGCAGGCAGGGCTCTGTGCCGAACCTGGGTCCCCGGCTCTGGCTCCGGGCTGGCTCCTGGGGTGTCCGTGGAACCCGCCCGAGTCTTTTCCAGGGGATGTCTGGGTGACCTAAGGCCGGTCCCAATCGTTTCCTGTACCCTGGGGTTATCTCTCGACTGAAAATTCCAGTCTCTGATAGTGTGGTGCCCACGGTTCAGTCTGGGACCGTGACCAGAGACACTGGCTTGTGGCTCTGGGCTGGCGCTGGGGCTGGCGGCAGCGTCTGGCGGAACCGGGATCTCTTCCACGGTTTAGCTGGTGAGTTAAAAGCTGATTGAATCCCCACCGTGGGGTATCCTCTCACCTGGGAAACACAATGACTGTGTTTTATGGCCGAGAGTTCTGATTGCTGGTCACTGTGCTGATCCTGCTGTGCTGCTGCTCAGAATGAGAGTCCTCCCTGCGCCGCCATCTTGCCCCTCCCCCCTCTGAAGCCCTCTTGTATAGAAAAGACAAGAGGACTGAGAAAGAAATTAAAAAAAAAAAAAAAAAAAAAAACCTTGCAATAGCCACAAATAACACAAAGTGCACTGGTGTGACTCTAACCAAGCAAGTGAGAAATCTGTATGAAAAAAACTTCAAGTATTTGAAGAAAGAAATTGAAAAAGATATCATAAGATAGAATGATCTCCCATACTCAAGGATCAGTAGGAATAACTGCAAAATGGTCATCCTACCAAAAGAAATGTACAGATTCAATGCAATTCCCATCAAAATACCAACACAATTCTTTACAGACCTTGAAAGAACAATTCTCAACATCACATAAAAATCACAAAAAGCCAGAATAGTTAAAAGAATCCAGTACAATAAAACTTCTGGTGGTATCTCCATTCTGGATCTCAAACTGTACTACAGAAAAACAATAAATGTGGTACTGGCATAGAAACATACTGGTGGATCAGTGGAATTGAATCAAAGACCCAGAAATAAACCCACACACCTACAACACCTGATTTTTTACAAAGAATCCAAAACCGTTCAATGAAAAAAAGAACATCTTCAACCAAAGGTGATTGTCTAACTGGATGTCCACATATAGAAAGGTACAAATAGATCCATACTTATCACCCTGCACAAAAGTAAAGTCTTTGTGGATCAAATACCTCAACATAAAACTAACACTCTTAATCTGTTATTAAAAAAAGTGAGGAAGAGGCTTGAACACATTGGCACAGAAGACAAGTTCAAGCACAGGCTCTAAGATCAACAATCAATAAATAGGATTTCATGAAACTTAAAAGCTTCTCTAAAGCAAAGGACACTGTCAGCAGAACAAAATGATGGGCGTACAGACTGGGAAAGGATCTTCACCAACTCTACATCTGACAGAAGGCTAATATCCAGAATATACAAATAACCCAACAAACCAAATAATCCAATTTAAAATAGGGTTCAGAGCTAAACAGAAATTCTCAACAGAGGAATATTGAATGGTGTAGAAACACTTAAAAATGCTCAATGTCCTTAAAAATCTGAGAAATGAAAATCAAAATGGCTCTGAGACTCCACCTCACACCCATCAGAATGGCTGAGATAAAAAACTCAAGGGACAACACATGCTGGTGAGGATGTGCAGAAAGGAGAACCCTCCTCCATTGCTGGTAGAATGTAAACTTGTACAACCACTTTGGAAATCAGTCTGGCACTTTCTCAAAAAACTGGGAATACTTCTACTCAAAGACCCAGCTAAACACCTCCTAGATATATATCAGAAAGATGCTGAAACATACAAGGGCATTTGCTCAACTATGACTATAACAGCTTTATTCATAAAGCCAGAAACTGGAATCAAACTAGATGTTCCTCATTGGGGAATGAATACAGAAATTGTGGTACATTTACACAAGGAAATATTACTCAGATATTAAAAACAAGGAAATCACGAAATTTTCAGAGAAATGAATGGAACTAAAAAGGAGCACCCTGAGTGATGTATCCCAGAAGCAGAAATATATATATATGGTATATATTCACTTATAAGTGGACATTACCCATACAATATAGATTGGACATACTAAACTCTACAGACTTTTAAAAGCTAAAATACAAGGAGGAACATAGGGAAGATGCTTAATTCTCATTCAGAAAAGAAAACAGGATAGATGCCACAACCCATAGAACAGAGAGAGAACAGGATAACAGCCTTCCATGGATGAACACTAAGTGACTCCACTCCAGAGGTGATTGAAGCAAATGCAGAGACTCACAACAAAATTTTGTATAGAGCACAAAAAGTCTTATTGAAGAAGTGGGAGAGAGAAGGACCTATAGGGGTCCGGAGTCACACAAGGAGATCAACAAAGAAAAAAATATCTGGGTCCTGGGGCCATGCAGAGACTGATGCATCAACCAAAGAGCATGAGAGGACTTAGATCTCCTGCTCAGATATAGCCCATAGACAGCTCAGTCTTCATATGGGATTCCTAGTAAGGGAGAAGTGACAGTCTCTGAACTTGGTTGCCTGCTTCTTGATCACTTTTCCCTGGTGGGGCCACCTAGACATCCTACAGATGAATAGGATACAGGGAGTCTTAATGGAACCTGATAGGGTAGGGTCTGATAGGACCTTTCCTATCAGAGGACTAAAGGAGAAGGATAGGAGAGGAGGAGGAAGCGATTATGGGACATAGAGTAGATGAGGGAGGGGTCTACAATTGGGATACAAAGTGAATAAATTATAAAAATTAATGATAAACATGGTGACAGAATGAAGCATAAATAAGACACAATTTACTGAGAAACACACAAAAAATACTCACCATCTTTAATCATACATCTAGCTAGAAAAAAAAAAAAAAACTTAGGCAACCAATACCTCAAATGACAAATAATGTATGTTTAGTGTCCTTCTTGGCACTACAATAAAAGAGAATGTGATAGCATGCATACAATATTATTGGAAATCTTTCTTCATGGACTGAACATGGAGTGACTTGTAGGAGATGAGATGTTGATTTACTTTATCCCCACAGATTAGCAGGAATGTATTCCTTGCTGAATTCAAGAGTACCCAAACCTGGAGAGAAACCAGTGCCTGCCCATGGCAGTGACCTTCCTGTTCTTTGAATATCCTCTGGGCTTGGCCCTGGCCTGCATGGCTCTGTCCTTATCTGTTAGCACAGCTGTTATTTTGGGGATGTTTCTCAAGCACCATGACTCACCCATCATTAAGTCTAATAACCGGACTATAATAAAATACCTTAGTGTCTTCAATGAAATTTACCCCTACTCTTAGGAAGTTTATATAAAATGTATATCTAACCATAACCAAAAGAGTTCTCCATTTAAGCAATGTTATATAGATACACTCTATTTCAGAATAGAAACTACTTCTGAAAACACATTTTAGTAAGTTATACATGTTACTTTTTAAATTTGTGGGCAATATAAGTATTCAAATTTTAATTACATAATAGTAATTTTGATAAATAATACAGGTACTATATATTTTCCCTTAGTATTTTATTTTTGTGGAGGAAACAGCAATTAGGTTGACAGTTGACATCTTGTGTTGGACAGGCAAAAACCTGGACCTCTGGCAAAGGGAGCTTGCAAAATTGTACATCTATAGCGGAAATCAGTGTGCAGAATTCTCAAAATGATGAAAATAAATCTACCATATGACCCAATTATAACTTTTCTTGACATATGCACAATGGACTCAACATACTCCTTCAAAATATTTTCTCAACAATACTCATTGCTATTCTTTTAACAATAGGTAAAAAAATGGGAACACCTAAATATCCTTCAATAGATATAGATAAGTAAATTGGAATGCACATAAGTACATAGAAATATAAATGATGATATTGATTTAGGTAACTCAGATCCAGAAAACAGATACCACATGTCCTATCTATTCTGAAGCATGTAGCTCTAGGTCTTCAGTTGTGAGTATTCACCCTACAGTGAAAGAAAAGAAAGATTGCCATGAAAGATTGGAGACCAGCCCCAGCAGTTGATAGTTTCCAGAGAGGAAGGAAGGATAAGGTGGGACAGAAATGAGTCAGACATGTTTGTCCAAAGAAACTTAGAGTCTTGACTGACTGGCAGTCAGAGTACTTCTTTATTTAGACAGATTTCAATAATAAAAGATGGATTCACATTGTTCTAAAACATAGATTATATCCTTTTTGTCCCCAGACGTGTGTTTTAACTGTCTCTTGGTCATAAATTTAGTCATCATTGTTAAACTTTATCTTTTACTATTATTTTTCTTCATCAGTCCCTTAACCTGATATTTTTGAGAATCTGGAGGCATATTTGCCACAGCCTGAAAGCCCATTCTCAGGTTGGAAGCATTATCAGTTTCAATGGCAATAGATAGAAAATCTTCAAGCCAGCTTGGGCATATTGCTTTGTCCCAAGAAATATATTATCAAATTTTAATGGACAGCCTCAAGAAAAACAATTTAGGCCAAATCAGCAACAGTTATTATTCAGTTCCTGGCATAATACAATGTCTATACCTCATATCTCTGTAGAATTTATTTATGTGCTAAATCTAAGTATTCTTTCATTATTTTGGTCATACAACACCACAGTGATATTTTGCAAGCTGATATTTATAAGAAAAGGAGGTCCTAATACCTCACTTTTAAAATCATTTTTACAAAACACTCTTTGTCCATCATTATAGACCCTAGTGTAGGTGAAGATGTCTCCAGCCATTCATTTACAGCTGTATCTAGTCACTGAGGGGCATACCATATGTAGCTCCTAATCTTATATGCCAAGTAATCATCTGAAGATACAGCAGTACAAGGTAATTAATCTCAAATACTATCAACTCTCTTAGCTCTAGAAACTGTGTTTGCCTTTTTAAGAGTATGTTTTTCTGATTATTTTCTTCTTAAGGAAGCACAGGGGTAGGTTTCGCAAGACTATCTTGGAGCTGAAGTCTCATAAGGAGTTTTCTGCCATATTTATGTGAGTTACAACTTCCATGAGGAAGACATTCATGTAGGGCCAGATAATTGATATTCCCCCTAAAAATGAGAGTAGCAGTATGCTCAGGATTGTTCTAGGGAAGCTTAGAAGCAGTACTCCAGGGTGAAGGCATAAATGATTCATTAAAAAATTTTCCATTGCTCCAATGTCCCCAGGTTGTACATGTATTGAAAACCCTCTAAGCATGTAGCAAGTGGAGATAAAGACCAAGCCCGAAAGATAGCATGAAGGCTATTGTAACATGCAATTCAGCTATGCTGGATGTTTGTGAAATAGCTGTGCTGACTTCAAGACTTTAACTGTATATAAACTTTGGTGAGGTTTTAATCAATTTGGAGGTGACTTTTGAGTGAAAATAAGCATCTATTTCCATGTTTCTACATATAGGCATCTAGTTTGGTCAGCATCATTGGTGAAGATTTTATGTTTTTCCAGTGTGTATTTCTATTTTTGTTATAATACTAGTGTATTTACATAATCAAATATTATTCAGACATTTAAATAATCAAATCATGAAACGTGAAGGTAAATGCACATTTGCAGGTAACTGAGAGTAAGAGAACCTAGACCCCAAAAGAAAAATAGGGTTTGTATTTGTTTTACATATATATTAGTTGCAAGATATATGATATGCAAGCAACTGAACATAATACTGTAGGGGATACATACAGATTAAGAACTGGAGGTTAGGGGAGCCAGAGATTTCTCCATAGGAATGGGAAATAAAATACTTGGTACAAATGGAAGGTGGGCTAAAAAGATAGAATTGAAGGGGATTGGGAAAGGAAGAGGACAATGAAAAGGTAACATGAAAAAAGACGGGTAAAATTAAGGGTCATTTATTTGGTACAGTGGAAACCTAATGCAATAGAAACTTTGAAGCCAATATAAATGAAATCACCACACAAGGAGAAAGTCCCAACTGGAAATCCCTTGGCACTAAATTAAGCATCCAGTACTGGTAATAGTTTATATTTAACTGAGGTATTGGCCAAAGTAGTGTGATTGTAATGCCAAAACAATACAGGCTTTTTCAAGACTATAGGCTGCTCTCCATAAATTGACTGAAATGCAGTATTGCTGGAGACAACACTTACACCTACATGGAACATAGATAAATAGAGCTTGTGCCTACATAGAACCGTCATGCCTGCATTCTAGAAACTTTTGTATGGGAAGTACTCTGCGACTACAAGAGAAGAAATATAAACGCTAACCCAACTACCAAATTTTTGAACTATAACAATGCTCTACCTGTAAGACATACTAGTGCAAGAGTTGTAGGAGTAAATACCAATCTATAGTTTGACTTAAGGCCCACTTCACATGATGGAATCCACACCTAACACTGGTTTATTGATCAAGAAAAGGAAATTACACAGCCCATGGTTCTGGGGGAAAAACAAATACTACATTCTACGAAAAGTAATAAAATGACCATTGACACCATTCTGCTATACTCACAGACCAGTATCTTGTTCAGCCATCATCAAAAAAAATGTCATCCTGCATCTGATGGAGACAAATTCAGAAACCCATAGAGAAAATAGACAGTCAGTGAGAGACCTCAGAATATGCCCTTTAGGCTCTTCAGTAATTCAGCCAGAAAAGTGTAAGAGCCAGAAAGGAAAGAGGATATCAAAGAACAAAGCACTATAAATTAAGAGGACTGAAGAATAGATAAACTGTGAGAGACTGAGGCAGCATGCACAGGGCCTTTAGTGTTCTGTCCCTAGCCCTATCTCTAATTGATAAGTGCTTGCAAATGAAAATGTAGTTTTCTCCAAGGGACACTCATTTTATCCAAGGTACTACTCTTAATTGTATTTTTAAGAGTACATTCCAATAGGTAGATGGCCAAAAATTTCCCTCACTGGCAAGTTTGGATTCTCATGTCCTAGAATTCTGGGATGCATTTAAAATTTTTTATCATAGTTCTCATTTTAATTTGCTGAATATTTTTTTTCTATTTTTAAAGCTACATGTCGTCTGTGTGTATTCAAGTCTTGTGTGGTGATTTCATTTATATTGGCTTCTTATATGTATATATTTTAGAAAGTTTCTATTGCATTAGGTTTCCACTATACCAAACAAATGACCCATAATTTTACCTGTCTTTCCTCATGTTACCTTTTCATTGTCCTCTTCCTTTCTTTCCCAATCCCCTTCAATTCTGTCTTTTTAGCCGACCTTCTATTGTTTCAAGTTTAATATTTTATGAGATTCCTGTTTATATGAACAAGTCTGCATCATTTCCCAACTTGGGCTCTTTTTCTTTTTTTTTTTTTTTCAGATGTGTTTGCTTTTGTCTTTTTGCTATTTTATTTTCTTATTATACATTATATCCCTCCTTTTTAAATATGAGGGTGAATTTAGACAGGATAGAATGGGAGATGGGAAAGAGTTGCCAAGATTAGAGGAAGGGAAAACTTTAATCAGGATGAATATATGAGTAAAGTGACAATTTTTTTTAAAGAAAAAAAAGGAGAAAGGGAGGATGAAAAGAAAGAAAAAGAAGGAGGAGTTAGAGAAAGAAGAGAAGCAGGAGGAGTAGAAGGATGAGAAGATAAAGAAGAAGAAGAAAGATGAAGAAGAAGAAGAAGAAGAAGAAGAAGAAGAAGAACAACAACAACAACAATTGTGTCCAAAGAAATGTTAAATAGCCATGCACAAAAGATCCAGAAAATTTGAAAAGTGCAAAAAAGTAATTTATGAATAATAGAAATAGAAAAAGAAGAAAAAACTCACATCAAAATACTAGAAAATATTTTCAGCAAAATAATAGAAGGATGTATCCTTAACCTAATGAAGAAGAGATAGCCTATGAAAGTACAAAACATATATAGAACAATTAAAGTGTACTGAAAAGAAATTGTGCTCAGCACATAAAATCAAAACATTAAATGTAAATATAAGTATATTAAACAAAGAAGGGATATTAAAAGTTGAAAATAGTAAGTTGCATATAAACTCAGGATCTTTAGAATAATTCCTGATTTCTCAAGAGAGATTCTAAACCTAGAATGGCTGAGACACATTATATATAATCTTTAAGGGACCCTTATTCGTACATCCAGTAAACTTTCAATAATAATTGATGAATAAAGATATATTGCATAATAAAACCAAAAATGAGCAGTATCTCTGTAAAATGTCACTACAGAAGCCAGTCAATGGAACACTCCAATCTAAAGTGTTTACCACACCCAAGAGAACACAGAAAATGAATAATCCCAACCATCAAATCAGGAGGCAAAAACCCCACACCATAACTACAAAAAAAAAAAAAAAAAGGGAAATAATAAACATTGCTCATTGAAATCTCTCAACTTGGATGTTCAATTCTCCAATAGAAAGACAGGAACTAACAGAATGGACTAGACAACAATGTCCATTCTTCTGCTGCATCTACTTAACACTCTTTATCATCCAGATTGGACAGCATCTCTGTGTAAAAGGATGAAAGGAGACAGTAGAAGAAAGCCGACCAAAAAGAAGTTTAGGGGAACTTTATTTCATACAGTTCACACAAACAAATACTAAAATTCTTGAGTCAATTTAAAAGAGAGTATTACTGTACACACTGAATGAGGAGTTACACCATTATCCATATGAAACAGATGACTTGGGCTGGTCCAGCACACATCTACACTCATGTTTACTGAAGCAAAGCTTACCATGTGCTAAGATAGAATGGACTTGATTGTCCTGAATCACATGAGTGCAAAATGTAATATTATTTATTTTTTTATTCATGGAAACATGTACTTTCATTTTTATGAGATTTTTATTAGAATCACATTATTTCTTGTTTATTTGTCTTCTCTACAAAATCTCTCATATAACCCTCTTTTGGCTCTTTCAATTTCAAGTCTTTTGTTGCCAATAAATGCTATTACATGTATCATGCATGTGTGTGTGTCTGTGTGTGTGTGTGTGTGTGTGTGTGTGTGTGCAAGATGGAGTATTACTCTGCAATGAAAAATAAGGAAATCATGAAATTTGCAGGTAAATGGTGGGACTTGGAAAGGATCATCCTGAGTGAGCTGTCCCAGAAGCAGAAAGACATACATGGTATATACTCACTCATATAGACATATAATATAGGACAAACCCACTAAAACCTGTGCATCTAAAGGAACTAATCAAGGGAGTGGACACTGACTAAAACTCTCAATCCCCATCCCAAAAGGCAAAGAGGATCGACATCAGAAGAAAAAGAAAACAGGAAACAACCTAGGAACCTACCACAGAAGTCCTCTGAAAGGCTCTGCCGTACAGACTATCAAAGCAGACACTGAGACTTAAGGCCAACTGATGGGCAAAGTGCAGGGAATCTTAAGTAAGAAGTGGAAATAGTAAGATCTGGAGAGGACAGGAACCCCACAAGGACAGCAACAGAACCAGAAAATTTGAACACAGGGGTCTCCCCAGGGACTCATATTCCAACCAAGGAACATGCATGGAGATAACCTAGAACCCCTGCACAGATGTAGTCCATGACAGCATAGTATCCAAGTGGGTTCCATTGTAATGGGAAGAGGGACTGCCTCTGACATAACCTGAGAGGCCTGTTCTTTGATCACCTCCCCCTGAGGGGAGAGCAGCCCAACAGTCCACAGAAGATGACAATGCAGCCATTCCTGAAAACATTTAACATTTCAATAAAAGCAATCATTTTACTTTGAAATTGTGGATGAACTAAAAATGTATCATCAAAATTATGACCTGAGCTAGACACAGAAATCAAACATTGTCTGACCTCAGTCCTAATTGGTCTAAAAGCAGTCAGTGCCCTGAAATAAGAGTTGAATAGTCAGTATTAGAGCCTGAACATCAGGGTGGAGTGGCATGACTTGTCAAAGAACACATTTCAGTGACAAGAGGAATAATATAAAGTAATACTTCAGGGTGCATGGATATGAGCTATTACTAATAGCTTACATTGTTTACTTGAGAAATATTCTGTGTATATTTTTTAAATCTCAATAACCAAAATGTTATAATTACTGTGTAAGAGATATTAATTTATTTATATATTATTTATTCTTCCATTAATTTCCTTCCATTTTCATCCTCCTGAATTTTAAATAATCATTCTTTGCTCTTTTGAAAATTCAAGACACTTTTTCATAAATTATTTTTACACACTTAACATACCAAAATTTGATTTGTAAAATATTTTATAATATTATAATACTAGGAATATATAACAAACCACTGAATTTTATCAAGGGTATTTATTATATATAGTATTACAGGAAAAAGGAAAATGTGTAGAGATGAAATACTATTCTTTCTAGTTGTTTTTAAGAGACAGTTGCCTGAGTCCAGCCATCTCAGGAAAAAAAAAACTCATTTTTTTCTTTTTTTTGATTATTACAGTTTATTCACTTTGTTTTCTGGCTGTAGGCCCCTCCTTCATCTTCTGCCAGTTACAACCTACCTCCCTCTTCTACCCCTTGCCCCTCTCCTAGTCCAATGATAGGGGAAGTCTTACTTCCCTACTATCTTAGCCTACTATCTTATCAAGTCTTACCAAGAATGGCTGCACCTTCTTCCTCTGTGACCTGGCAAGGCTGCACCTTCCAGGAGTAGGTGATCAAGGAGCCCTGCCACTGAGTTCATGTCAGAGACAGCCACTGTTACCCTTAATAAGAAACTCACATGGAAACTGAGATACTTATGAGTTACATCTGAGAAGGGGTTCAGGTGTTCTTTATGCATAGTCCTTGGTTGGAACAGGACCCCTCAGAGCCCATATTTTTGGCCTTCTTGTGTGGGGGCCTCTCCCATCCAGGTCTTTCTATCTCCTAAATCTTCCATATTATTCCATGCTTGCTGCCCAAAATTTGGCTATGAGTTTAATCATCTGCTTCAATACCCTGCTAGTTAGATTCTTTCAGAGGCCCTCTGTGGTAGGTTGTGCCCTGTTCCCTATCTTCCCCATTACTGATATCTATCCCATTTGCCCTTCTGAATGAGGATTAAGCATCTTCCTTAGGTTCTTCCTGTTGTTTAGATCCTTTAGGACTCAAGATTTTAGTATTTTTAATCCTACATTATTTGGCTAATATTCACATATAAGTGAGTATATACTATGAGTGTCTTTCTGCTTCTGGATACCTCACTCAGAGTGATCTTTTCTAGTTGCATCCATTTGCCTGCTGGTTTCCTTGTTTTTAATTGCTGAATAGTAATGCATTGTATAAATGTGCCACAATTTCTGTGTTTATTCCTCAGTTTGAGGACATCTAAGTTGTTTCCAGATTCTGGCTATTGTCAATAAACCTGTTATGAGTATAGTTGAACAAATGTCCTTGTTGTATGGTTGATAATCTTCTGAATATATGCCCAGGGTTGGTATAACTGAATATTCTAGTAGCACTATTCATAATTTTCTGAGAAAGCACCAGATTGATTTTCAAAGTGGTTGTACAAGTGTATATTCCCACCAGCAATGGAGGAGGGTTCACTTTTCTCCACATCGAGTCCAGCTTGTTTTGCAGATGATGTGAGAGTATACATTGAATGACCCTAAAAATTCAACCAGGGAACTCCTACAGCTGATAAACAACTTCAGCAAAATGACTGGATACAAAATTAAATTAAAAAAATCTGAAGCCCTCCTGTATATAAAAGACAAATGGGCTCAGAAAGAAATTAGGGAAACAAAACCCCTTCACAAAAGCCACAAATAATATAAAGTACCTTGGTGTGACTGTAATCAAGCAAGTGAATGACTTGTATGAAAAAAAAAGAACTTCAAGGAAGATATCAGAAGATCTCCCATTCTCCAGGATTGGTATGATTAACATAGTAAAATGGCCACTCTACCAAAAGAAATCTAAAGAGTCAATGCAATTCCAATCAAAATACCAGCACAACTCATTGCAGACCTTGAAAGAACAATTCTCAGTTTCATATGGAAAAAAAAAAAAAACCCAGAATTGATTAAAAAAATGCCTGTACAATAAATATTTTCTGGAGGTATCTTCATCCAAGATCTCAAGTAGTACTATAGGGCACAGTAATAAAAAATGGCATGGTACTGGCAACTGTACTTTAAATCTTAAAGGGGTGTGCATCTACTCATTAATCATTTTTATTAAATCATATCAAGAAGCTGAGGGAAAACAAATATAAAGGAATCAACTGCTGTCTCAGTTTTAGACCCAGTTTGAGGGAGTCCAGACAGCCAATGCTACCTTGGGCTAATTGTTTTGGCTCATCAACCTTAAAACATCCCTGGCTTTTTTATTAAGAGTTTACTTTTCTTAACTTTAAATTGTTCTTTAAGATTTTTACATCAGAGCCATTAGCAAAAAAACATCTTCCCTGACCTTGTTAAACAATCTATTTTACCAAATTGTTTCTAAGTATAATGGTCATTGCTAACAATCTACATCTATGGCTCCTTTCAAGGGCAGTGGTTAATTCATTAATCTGCTCCAGTAAACATGTGAAAAGAGATCAAGCATTGTTAATTTTAAATGCCAGTGATATTGCCCAGTGATGAGCTAGAAGTCTTCTTAGAGTTTTCATGTTCAACTCATGTTTTGAGGTATGTGGGCATCATAAGGGAAACAAGCAGAGATATGCTACATAAAAGCACAAAGTCCTCAGGAAAATCAGTTCTTGGGATTATGCTTCTCCAAGACAAACTCATTGTGACTATGCTAACAGGGGAGCCAAATTCCATTAGTTCTACAGCTGTTTTGCTGTTGCTCCTGCATGGCTCTTGACAGATACAGGCAGCCAAAATAGTTTGCCTATATATGGGTGAGGGGGGTGAGGTTAGCTCAGGCCCTGGGAAGGAGAATTCAGGGCATTTTATGGGCTGTACTATCCTGGAGGACCAGATAACATGGAAGGACTGAAGGATTGCTGAGAGAAAATGGCAGGTAGATTTGATTTGATATTTTAACTAGGAACCTCTGCCATTAGTTTTCCAGGTTTGAATCCTACTTTATGGTAACAAAACTTCAGAGAGAGAAGAATGGTCTCCATTGGATAATGATTATCAAGTGAGGAGGGAAGAAGTTACAAAGACAAAGATTAGACTTTTCAAATTTTTGCTTTTCTTTGTGGTGGTTGACTTTTTTTGCTACTATATTTTATTTTATTAATTGTTTTTATTTTTTCACAATTTATTCATTATATATGCTGATTGAAGGTCACTCCCTCAACATCTACTGGTACCACCTCCCTCCATCTTTCCCCATCCCCTTTCCCTAGACCACTCAAAAGGGGAGTTCCTCTCCTCTGCCATTCACCCATTCATTATCAGAACAGTACTCAGCTATTAAAATAGAGAATAAAATTTCTGCTCTTATTTATTTTCCATGGGCCACTGTACTCACCTCAGAAGATTTCATACCATGAAGCTTGCCTGCAACCTTACCGTGAACTAAACACTAAGTATAACTCATTTTAAAGAGTCCCACGCCAAGACACTGTTTGATTGACCATCTCACATCCAGAAACATGTGAAATTTGAAATGCTATGAAGTCTGAAACATTTTATCACAGGCATTTAAGAGAATGTGATTCTCTTTGCTGCCTGGAGGCTGTTTCCCACCAGCCCAGGAAGGCATGAGGGGAAGAAGATGAGTAGTATAAAGCTTGGAAAGCCTGCAAGCATAACAGTGATCAGCCACTCTGGGAACCACCTCAGAAAGTAAGTTCAACTTTAATTCTAGAAAAGAGAAAACAGGCTTATATCCCCTGGGAGTGCCTGGGATGCTCCAAGTATAGGTGTAGATAATTGTTTAATACTAGGCAATTCAAGGATGCTCAATTTGCATTAAACAGCACATTCCTAGTATATGAATAATAAGAAGAACACAGAACCAAATTATCCTATATTTGAAGGGGGGAGAGTTATCAGGGATCTGTGTCAAAGGATGTCTATCAAATTTGATTGGTGGTGTTGATGTCTAAAGACACTCTCCAGATGAAGTCAGGCAGAAAAACTCACCCTTGACATGATTACACATCTAGGCCAGAAGCAGGGTCATACATGGAAAAGAAAGCCTCCTCCCTCATATCTCAAAATTTAGTGTGGGTTGTGATGTTTTTCAATAGTACCCTGGAACAATAGGTATATGTACACAAAGAAACTTCTACAGGTTACCACTGTTGTGATACTCTCAGAGAACTTCCTGGCTGGTGGTAGTTCACCATTCCCTACATTTTCATCCACTGGACTAAAAGTTTCTTGTATAAAAGTGAGGCAATTGAAAACAGTAAATGTTGAGAATCAGGTTTATCAATAAGTCTTCCCTAAACACATTATATAATACTTTTGCATGTACTTGATATTTACCATTCATTGTATTCTTTTTAAAAATAAGTTTATTTAATTTACATTCCAATCATAATCTCCCCTCCCTTCTCTCCCCGAGTACTACCCTCCATTCCTATTGCCCCTATTCCCTTTCCCCTTCCCCTTCAGAAAAGGGAAGTCATTTCCATTGAGCTAGTTTTTCAGTTCTGTTGGATCTCAGTAGACCAAAGAACACAAAGGTCTTTCCATATTGCTCATAGTCACAGAATCGCTCTCCAGTAAGGATACTTTTATGATGATGATGACTCTAGATTTGTGCAAGGCCTCACAATTTGAACATATTTATAAGTTTTTTCTCCAGTATGAATCCTTTCATGATGATGAAGATTATACAAATGTGGAATGGTTTCACCATGTTAAAAGCACTCACAGGCTTTCTGTCCATTAGGATTTCTTTCAAGAGTGTGAAGATGATTCTGAAGTCCAAAAGATTTTTTACATTGGTTACAGTCAGACAGCTTCTTTCCAGTATGTGTTCTTTTATGTATTAGGAGATGTTATGTGCAAAGGCTTTTTAGCCATATGGTTTATTCGAATGTATTGTTGTCTTAGGAGATGACTGTTACATGCAAAAATTTATCACACTAATTACCCTCACAAGGCTTCTCTTCACTGTGTGTTTTTTTCATGTTTTTAGAGACTACTCTGCTGTGCAAAGGCTTTATCATATTGAGTATATTCATAAGGTTTCTGTCTAGTATGTGTTCTTTTTTATAGCTTATTGAAATGCTTTTTTTTTTTTTTTCTCCAGTGTGTGTTCTTTACTTATGCATGACTGTTTTTGTGCAAAGGCTTTACATTTACATTCATAAGGTTTCTCTCCAGTGTGTGTTCTTTTATGTCTTATGACATGACTGTTTTGTTCAAAGGCTTTCTCCACTGTGTGTTCTTTTATGGTTTAATTCATTTCTGCAGGTTTCTCTCCAGTGTGTTCTCTTTATGGTTTAAGAGAATACTGTTTTCTGCAAAGGCTTTACCACACTGGTTACATTCATAAGGTTTCTCTCCAGTGTGTGTTCTTTTTATGCCACATGAGATGACTTTTTTTTTTATGCAAAGGCTTTACCGCATTGATTACATTTGTAAGTCTTCTTCTTGTGTGTGTGTTCTTTTATGCCATATGAGAACAGTGATATAGGGAAGGCTTTACCACATAGAGTGCATTTAAAGGGTTTCTCTCAGTATGACTGTATTCATGCCTGCAAAGAAAATTGGCACATGTGAAAGATTTACCAGAGTGATTTCATTACACTAATAAATATATTTATCTATATGAATTAATTTCATAATTTAATGGTAAAGAAGAATCAAATTTTAAAGTTTTATCACTTTATTTACTTTCATGGTGTTCGCCTTCATTATGGGTATTTTTGAAGATTCCTGTGATGGTAAGAGCATTTGTTATGTGGTTCACTTTTATAGTATAATTTTTCTATAAGAGCTTTTCTCAAATATATGAAGATTATTGTAAGAATTCAGAGTTTTACCACAGCAATCCCATTCACAAATTTTTGTACTGTATGAATGATACTTCATTTAAGAAGTGAGCAAGACAATCAGAAGAATTTCCAAATTCCTACTATTCATATGTATTTTCAGCAATATGAGTTTGCTGATGAATTCTCAGTGAAGTTGCAAAACCAATTAACACTAACCATTTATCACATTCAGAAAATCTACTCAAAGTGGGGACTACTACAAATCAATTGTTCTTGGAGAAAGACAGATACACTGCTTCTTTCAATATCCCTATGCTCATGTGTCTTAGAATCATTTTGACATATGATATGCCTAGTTTAATTTACAAAATATAAAAAAGATTCCCATTGAATTAACACAGTTTGTTTTTTGTTCATCATAGACATGTCATATAGGGATTAAGGTTTCTCCACAACAATAATATTCTTGATTGACTCATAAGCTGCTCCTTTCTCTAAACTTTACAATGTTACTGCATGAATATGAGTAACACTGGTTGTACTATGACATATTTGCTTATTAGAAGGTTTTGGACACATACTGCTCACCAATTCAATGTATATACCTCTTACAATATCTGAGTAGATATAATGAGACTAAACAGATTGGCAGTTCAACTCAGTAGCTATAATGTCTATATGATTTAAATGGTATTTTTGTTACAACATTATTTTTTTTTTTTATCTTAGGGAATGTGCCTTGTAAACACAAATCAGATACCTGACATTGAGGTACATGGAATTGTGAGATTTTAATGATCATCAGTACACTTAAAGCAGTGCTGTTTTTACACTGTTGCTTTTCTTTAAAACTTCTAGGACACAGCCAGGTATGCTGGTACATTCCTTTAATCCCAGCATTTGTGGAGGCAGAAGCAGGCAGATCTGTGTGATTTTGAGATCACATTGGATTAACAAGCAAGTCTAAGTCAAACCACAGCTACACAGAAAAAAAAAAACTATTTCAAAACAGAAAATAAAAAGCAGCCAACAAACAAACAAACAAAAAAAAACAAAACTTCCAGGACACATTAAAATTTAAGATTTATATCTGTATCAACATGTGCACAAAAGTTACCTTTTATTACTTGTAGAACTTTGAAAATGTTCTTCAATATTATGGTCAGCCCAATTGTAGCCTAAAATAGAGTACCAGAAAATATATATTACTGGAAATATCATATTATTTTTAAAGCAAAACTTAAATCAGTATCTTCTATGACCCTTAGAACCATGCCTGATTTATCCACCTCATTCCTCCTCATTCTCAATTGGAATCATAGAAAAGGATCAATAACAAAGAAAGACTTGTCTCCTTATTTTAAAAGTGAAAGAAAATTTGCTGTCTTCCTTATAGCAGTGAAGTTTTTACAGGTCTCTAGCATCACATCTTTGTAGAGTTGTTTCTGTGATGGTTCCAGCAAAGCCCACTCTTCTTGGCTGAATTTCACATGCACATCATTGAAGGTCACTGAATTCTAAAATATGCCATGCATTTGTACAACAGAAAGAGTGGCAAAAATATAAATTTATACTTCATTGGCAATAGAATCATACAATTCTAGTGCTGATTCCATTTATTTTCTGACACAGAAGTGCCAGTGTTAGATAGTTGGGTGCTGTGCATCAGGTGAACGAGGGGAGAAGAAAAAGCTTAAAGGTTAGATTGTAAGGAAAACCAAAGGCGTGCTTTGGAAATCTGTTTTAAAGGAGTTTCTTTAGTTTGTAAGTCATGAGTATGAATTAGACATTAGTTGGGTTCTTGAGTGATCTATGAATCATCTTTAGTTACTTAGGCAAGTAGGTCAGGGCCCTGTCATGAGACAGGTGGAAGGAAAAAACACAGTCATCATATTTAATCTAGCAACAAATGAGATATAGATATCAGGGGACAGTGAACAGATGGGTGACATCAGTCAAAAGACAACATGGTACTGAATATCATGTTTTCACCAGGACTTAGAGATGTGATATATCAGTATATGAAAAGTGGGGCTTATATATTTGTGGAAGGGAAAGTGGACTATAGTGAATAGATGGATAAAAATAATGTGAGTGGCAAGCACAATAATCATAGCTGATAACATCATATTTCTGAGTTCCCAGACAAAAGAAAAGGCATAGAGCACATGATTATTCTTTGATCATTGTTTTGTACACTTTCATTTCTAAATCATGTATAGTCTATAGTTTAAAATAAACATTAAAACTTTTCTATTAAAAATAAGTATTAATGTTATCACTAAGTCATTTTAGAAGAAAATGGAATAATGAAGTTTAACTGTGTCATATCTAAATAGGATAGAGCTTTGGAATAGTCATGGCAATTAATGTGGACAAAGACAAACAGAAGAGAAATAGAGCAAAAAGAAAGAGAGAGACAGAGACACACAGAGAGAAATTAACAGATGAACAATACTAAGTACAGATCAGAGAAATTTATTAACAGTTACTAACTACAAAAAATGATGGACAAGCTGGGTGTATTCTGTCATGCCTTTAATTCCATCACTCAGGAGGCAGACACAGGTGTATCTTATTGAACTGGATGCCAGCATTATCTATTCAAAGAGTTCTAGGACAGCCAGACCTATATAGTAAGACAGTCTCCCTAAAAGTCAATCAAAACAGAAACAAAATATGGAAAGAACTTAGAGGTGTTTACTGAAGCTTCTACAAGGAATTATACATTCACTGCAGTTGTATATTTATTTTCCAGAAATCTGCAATGCCTACCTTAAACTGTAACTTTAATAGATCTTACTAAAAGGCAATGCATGTTTAAATAGCTAAAAATAGAAAGATGAAAATATTAGCAATGTAAATGATGATCATAAATAAGCAACATAAAACAGGAGAAATGGCTCAGCAGTGAGGAGCTCTTGCTGCTCTTTCAAATAATTGGGCTCAACTGTCAGTGATTAACTGGGACCAACTACTATCAATTGCTATAAGTTCATGAGTTCTGAACACATCAGCAGACTACTGTGAGGATTAGGCACACAAGATACTCATATTCATGCATACAATCAAAATACTCATATTCAGTAAAATTAAAAATAGATCCCAGATGGCAGACTGTGTCTGATCACGCTGGGTAGTGACTGTTGGATCTGGGGTAACAGAGACTGTGTTTCAAAGTGACAAATTGTTGAGAACTGTTGGCAACCTCAAACACCATTGAAAGTTCCTTTTGCATCAGGTGATAAGAAATGGACCCAATGATGAGAAAAAAATATCTAATAAAATAGACTTTCAACCAAAATTAGAAAGGGATGAGGAAGAGGGAATCCAACTAATGCCAGGAGGACAAGGAAAATTTCCTGGGCTGTTGGTACAGCAACTAAAAGACTTTTGGGCCCTAAAACAACAGACCCCAGAGAGAGGAAACTCCTGTGGGGATCACCTTTCCCAGCACTGAACTTTCCCAGGCACCCCACCTGTGTGTCCTGAGGGTACCAGAGACTGGGAGCCCCATTCTCAAAAAAAAAAAAAAACAGGAAGGAAGAAGAAAGGAACTGACCTCAGGTCACCCAGTCTATCCCTGGAAAAGGTCCTGTAGACTTGCAGGTGCACAGCAGCCAGCCCTGAGTGGGGCTCCAGCCGCCAGACCCAGGCAACTGACTCTCCATCACAGATAGAACTGTGTGTCCCAGGACACTAAAGGATGGGTTTCCCTGTAGGGAGAAAACCCCACCGGGAGGGAAACAGCAGGTCCCAGCTTAGAGCACTCAGCTGACCCCACCACCACCACTACCACCACCACATATGGGAATATTCTTGGAAAAAGTTCCCAGGTTTCTGTCCAGTCACCAGCTTGGAGCCATCATTCGCAAACAAGTGCCTATGCACACTACACACCCCCAAACAGTACAGACTGGGTCTTCTTGTTGGGAGAAAACCCAAAGATGGGGGAAATATCTGTCCCTAACTCAGGACACCTATCTCCAGAAAAGTTTCTGGTTATACACAGGCTCCAGACTCTAGCCTCTTGCTGCACACATGAGAGTAGTGCTCATGTGTCACTGATTACGACTTGGATACTGGGGAAGAGAGCTCCAAACTCAGACCTCCAGAAGCCTGGGTTCCCTGATATCAACCCCCAGATACTTCCCCAAGGGATAACTAGTTATCCCTAACTAAACTGACCAAACCCCCACTGCACCCAGGTTACAGCAGAAGCTCACTAAATTTACATCAAGAAACCCAGCAGCAGGGCAGCTGTCTCCAGGACTTCTCTGGGTGAGAGGATAGCCCCCTTTACTAACAATGGCCACAATTAGTACTCAGGTCTGTACACCTGAGGTGAGCTGTGGCAATTCCTGAAAAACACCTGCCATTCAGTGACCATACCCAAAAAGCTGAGGAGGCCTCCTTTGGGAAAAATCATCTTCCTGTCAAGGGGATTCGACCCACCACAGGATCCCAGGAAGTACCAGAAACTAACCCCCCACACCTAAGATAGCCTAATGGGTGGAGGCCAGCATAAAAGCTCAACCAACAAAAGACAGAGCAATATGGCATCTCTAGAACAAGTTATCCAGGAGCAAGCAGCCCTGGATAACCCAGCATAAATGAAATTCAAGAAGATGATCTTACATCTGTGCTTATGAACAGGATAATAGAGGAAACAAATAAAATGCGTAAAGACCTAGATGAAGATAAAGTCAAATAGATTATTGCCATCTGCAAAGAAATGGAGGAAGATAAAGTCAAACAGATTATGGCCATCCTTAAAGAAATACAAGAAGTTGCAGCCAAACAATGTGTGGCCTTTAGAGAAGAATTACTTAAATCACTGAAAGAAATTAAAGAAACAGAGGATTGTTCAAACAAACAGCTGAAGGAATTATAGGAAAATACAGTCAGAGAGGTGAAGGAAATTAATAAAATGGCTCAAGATCTGATGATAGAATTGGAAAAATTAAAGAAAACACAAATGGAGGAAATTGTGGAGAAAAAGAATTTAGGGAAGAAAACAGGAACTACAGAGGTAAGCATAACCAATAGACTATAAGAGATGGAAGAATCTCAGGTGTGGAAGACACAATGGAAGAAATCGATGTATCCATCAAAGAAAATATTAAATCTAAAAAATTCCTGACACAGACCATCCAAGAAATCCAAGACAACATGAAAAGGCAAAACCTAAGAATAATAGGAATAGAGGAAAAGGAAGATTTCCTCCTCCAAGGCCCAGAAAATATTTTCAGCAAAATTATAGAAGAAAATTTCCCCAACTTAGAAGATAGGTCTATAAGAATACAAGAGGCCTAGAGAACACCCAATAAATTAGACCAGAAAAGAAAATTCTCCCACCATATAATAAACAGTAGGTATACAGAACAAAGAAAAAATACTAAAAGCTGCAAGGGGAAAAGGCCAAGTAACATATAATGGCAAACCCATCAGAATCACACCTGACTTCTCAACAGATACTATGAAAGCCAGAAGGGCCTGAACAGATATCATGCAGACCCTAAGAGAACATAGATGTCCACCCAGGCTACTATACCCAGCAAAAGTCTCAGTCATCAATGGAGCAAGCAAGATATTTAATGACAAAAAAAATTTAAACAATACCTACCCACAAATCCAGAGGTACAGAAGCTCCTAGAAGAAAAACTATAAACAAGGAAAGCTAATGACATTCAGGAAAAGACAGGGAATAAGTAATGTCACTACAGGAAAACTAAAAGTAAGCAAGCACACAAACACAGTACCACAACCAACATCAAAATAGAAGGAACTAACAGCCACTGCTCATTAATTTCCCTCAACATCAAATCACTTAACTCTCCAATAAAGACACAGACTAACAGAATGGATATGTAAACAAGACCCAACAATCTGTTGCATACAAGAAACACATCTAAGTCACAAAGGTAGACATTACATAAGAGTAAAGAGCTGTAAGGGTCCAAGCAAATGGACCTAAGAAACAAGCAGGAGTAGCCATTCTAATATCAAATAAAATATATTTTCAACCAAAATTAATCAAAAAACATGAGGAAGGTCATTTCATAATCATCAAAGAAAAATTCTGCCAAGAAGAAATCACAATTCTGAACATCTATGCCTCAAATACAAAGGTACCCACGATTGTAAAAGAAACATTAATAAAACCTAAACCACATACAGATTCCCATACATTACTAGTGGGAGGCTTCAACACCCCACTCTCAACAAAGTACAGGTCAACAAAACAGAAATTAAAAAAAAAAAAAAAAGCAATATCTCTAACAGAGGTCATTAATCAAATGGACCTAACAGACATCTACAGAACCTTACACCCAAACCCAAAAGAATGTACTTCTCAGCACCTCATGGAACCTTCTCCAAAATAGACCATATATCATTGGTCACAAAGTGAGCCTCAACAGATACAAGAAGATTGAAATAATGCCTTGTATCCTATCTAATTACCATGGACTAAAGCTGGACCTCAACAACAACAGAAATAGTAAAAAGCCTACACACACATGGAAAACTGAACAACTCACTACTAAACGACAGCTGGGTCAGGGAAGAAATAAAGAAAGAAATTGAAGTCTTCCTAGAATTCAATGAAAATGAAGACACAACATACCCAAACTTATGGGACATGATGAAAGCAGTACTAAGAGGAAAGTTCATAGCACTATGTGCCTTCAAGAAGAAATTTGTAACATCTCATATAATCAACTTAATGGCTCACCTAAAAGCCCTAGAAAAAAAGAAGCAGACACAGCAAAAAGGAATAGACACCTGGAAATAATCAAACTCAGGACTGAAATCAATAAATTAGAAACAAATAAAACATATCAAAGAATCAATAAAACCAAGAGCTGGTTCTTTGAGGAAATCAAGAAGATAGACAAACCCTTAGCCAAACTAACGAAACGGCAGAGAGGCACTATCCAAATTATCAAAATCAGAAATAAAAACAGGGACAAAACAAAAGACACTGAGGAAATCCAAACAATCATTAGGACTTACTTCAAAAGTCTATATGCCACACAATTTGAAAATCTAAATGAAATGGACAATTTTTCTTGGTCGATTCAACTTACCAAAGCTGAATCAAGACCAAGTAAATCAATAAAATATTTCTGTATCCACTAAGGAAATAGAAACATTCATCAAAAGTTTCCAATCCACAAAAAGCTCAGGGCCAGATGGTTTCAGTGAAGAATTCTACCAGACCTTCAAAGAAGAGGTAACTCCAGCTCTCTTCAATATATTCCACAAAATAGAAACAAAAGGAACACTACCAAACTCATTCACTGAAGCCACAGTCACCTTGTAACCTAAACCTCACAAAGACACAACAAAGAAAGATAACTTCAGGCCAATCTCCCTTATGAACATTGATGCAAAAATACTCTACAAAATACTCTGCAAACCCAATAGAAGAACACATCAAATACATCATCCAGTATGATCATATAGGCTTCATGCCAGGTATGCCGGGGTAGTTCAATATACAAAAATCCATCAATGTGATCTACCATATTAAAAAATTGAAAAAAAAAACCCATGATAATCTCCTTAGATACTGAAAAAGCATTTGAAAAAAAATCCAGCATCCATTCATGTTTAAACTATTGGAGAGATCAGGGATACAAGGCACATATCTAAACATAGTAAAGGCAATATACAGCAAGCCTGTAGCCAATATCAAGCTAAATAGAGAGAAACTTAAATCAATCCCACTGAAATCATGGACAAGCTAAGGCTGTCCACTCTCTCCATATCTCTTCAACATAGTTCTTGAAGTCCTTGCTAGAGCAATAAGACAATTAAAGTAGATCAAATTAATACAAGTTGGAAAGGGAGAAGTTAAAGTATCACTATTTGCAGATGATATGATAGTATACCTGAATAACTCCAAAACTTCTACTAGGGAACTTCTACAGATGATAAACACCATCAGCAAAGTGGCTGGATACAAAATTAACTCAAAAAAATTTAGCCCTCCTGTATACAAAAGATAAAAGGGCTGAGAAAGAAATTAGGGAAACAACACCCTTCACAATAGCCTCAAAGGACATAAAGTACCTTGGTGTGACCATAATCAATCAAGTCAAAGACTTGTATGAAAAAAACTTCAAGTCTCTGAAGAAAGAATTAGAAGAAGATATTATAATATGGAACTATCTCTGATACTCATGGCTTGGCAGAGTTAACATAGTAAAAATGGACATCTTACCAAAAACAATCTACAGATTCAATGCAGTTTCCATCAAAATACCAACAGAATACTTTACAGACCTTGATAGAAGAGTTCTCAACTTCATATGGGATGCAATGAAAGCAGTCCTAAGAGGAGTTTGAATAGCAACAAAGGCCATCATAAGCTATTGGAGACATCCCATAGAAACAACTTAATGGCATACCTGAAAGCCCTAGGAAAAAAGAAGCAGACACAACCAGCAAGAGTAGACCACTAGGAAAAACCAAACTTAGGGCTGATATCAATAATTTAGAAACAAAGATAATAATTCAAAGAATCAACAAAACCAAGAGCTAGTTCTTTGAGAAAATAAAAAACACAAATTCTTAGCCAAACTAAGTAAATGGCAGAAAGACACTATCCAAATCAACAAAGTCTGAAAGAAAAAGATATAACAGTCACTGAGAAAATCCAAAGAACCATTAACTCTTATGTCAAAAGCCTATATGCCCCAAAATTTGAAAATCTAAATGAAATATACAATTTTCTTTAGATTCCACATACCAAAGTTGAATCAACATCAGGTAAAGATATTAAATAGTCTTATAATGCCTAAGGCAATAGAGGCAGCCATCAAAATACTCCCAACCAAAAAAAAAAAAAAAAAAAAAAAAAAAGCCAAGGGCCAGATGATTTCAGAGCAGAATTCTACAAGACCTTCAAAGAGCGAATAATGATATTCTCCAAATTATTTCACAAAATAGAAATGGATGCAACATGACCAAATTCCTTTGGTGAGACCACAGTCACCTTGATAAATCCTCAAAGATCCCCCAAAAGAAAGAGAACTTCAGACCAATCTCTTTTATGAACAATGATGTAAAAATACTCAATAAAATACTTGCAAATCAAATCCAAGAACATATCAAAGATATTATCCACCATGACCAAGTAGGCTTCATCCCAAGCATGCAGGGGCAGTTAAGTATATGGAATCCACCAATGTAATCCACCATAAAAACAAATTGAAAAAAAACAACAAAAAAGGACCATTTCCTTAGATGCTGGAAAAGCATTTGACAATATCCAACAGTTATTCTTGTTTAAAGTCTTGGAGAGACCAGGGACAAAGGCACATATCTAAAAATAGTAAAGATAGTATACAGAATATATACAGAATATACAGAATATATACAGAATATATACAGAATAGTATATAGCTAACATCAAACTAAATGAAGAGAATGTTAAGTCAATTCCACTGGACTTGGGGACAAGACAAGGCTACACACTCTCTCCAAATCTCTTCAATACAGTACTCGAAGTCCTATCTAGGACAATAAGACAACTAAAGGAGATTAAGGGGATACAAATTGATAAGGAAGAAGTCAAAGTATCTTTATTCACAGGTGATATGACAGTATACAAAAATGAGCCCAAAATTCTACTGTGATGTCATGAATCCCTTGCAATGTGAAAATAATAGCATTGAGATGTCAAAATTGCTTTGTGATATCCTAATAGAACCATTGTGAAGTCACAATTCAATTTTAATGTCATGATTCTGTAGTGATGGCCCAATAGCCACATTGCAATGTGATATTACAATTGTGATGTGCTACTAGTAACATTGTGATGTCACAATACCATTATGATGTCTTGGTAGAATTGTAATATCATAATATTGTGACGTCACAATTGTACCATTCTGATTTCAAAATACAAATGTGATGTCCTACTAGTTTACAGTTGTGATGTCATAATTCCCTTGCGATGTCACAATAGTCTCTGTGATATCATAATTGTGATATCAGAATGCCATTTTGACTAGAGAAATGTACCATTCTGAGTTCATCGTACAATTGTGACGTTACAATCATACCATAGTAATTTCACAATAAAATTGTGATGTCCTACTAGTACCACTGTGATATCATAATTCCCTTTGATGTCACAACAGTAGCATTGTGATGTCAAAATATCTTTGTGATATATTAATACCTTACTGATATCATAATGCCATTGTTACATCATAGTACAATTGTGATGTCACAATAATAAACATTTGATGTCACAATTCAATTGTAATGCCATAATTCACTAGTGATGTCACAGTTGAACCATTATGATGTCAAAATACAATTATGATATCCTATTAATACCACTGTAATTTTGCAATACGATTGTGATATCCTAGTAGTACCATTGTGAGGTCATAAAAAATTGTGATGTCACAATTGTAACAATGTGATGTCATAAGGCCATGTGACAGGAGAATAATAACATTGTGATGTCATAATACAATTGGGAGGTCACAATGCTACCATTGTATTGTCACAATACAATTGTGATATCATGTTTCAACTGTCATTTCACAGTACTACCATTGTGATGTCACAATACGATTGTGATGTCCTACGAGTACCATTGTGATGGCATAATACACTTGATATATCACAATAATAGCATTGTGATGTCACAATGTCTTTGTGATATACTTATAGTACCATTTGATGTCATAATTCCATTGTGACTACAGAATATTACCATTGTGATGTCATAGTAAAATTGTGATGTCTCAAGTCAATGGTAATGTCATAATACTCTAGTAATGTAACAATTACAATATTGTGATATCACAATGGTGATGTCCTACTAGTATGATTGTGATGTCATATTATACTAGTACAATAGTAGCTTTTTTTTTTTTTTCAATGCAGTTTATTCAGGAACCTTGAACAATCATCTGACCTGGGGAAATCCAGCCCACAGCTTAAATAGCCTCTGGGTAGCCAACCCCAGCGTGCCATAATGCAGATAGGTCCACATCCATGAAGCAAGCCAGATCCTCAGCCTTAGCCAAATGTGGAACTGTTCGTGACAGAGACACTCACCATTGGGAAGGTGGAAGGCGGAAACCAGCTCCATCTTTAATAGTAGCTTTGTGATGTCACAATGTCTTTGTGATATCCTACTAGTACCATTGTGATGTCATAATGCGATTGTAACTAGAGAATAGCATCATTGTGATGTCATAGTACAATTCGGATGTTACAGAGTATCATTGTGATGTCACAAGTCAATTGTTATATTATAATTCTCTAGTAATGTCAAAATCACTAAATTGTGATGTCACAATAAGATCGTGATATTCTCCTAGTACCATTGTTATGTAATAATAGCATTGAGATTTCACAATAGTAGCTTTCTGAAATCACATTGTCTTTGCAATGTCCTAATATTACCACTGGGGTGTCGTAATACCATTGTGACAAGACAATAGTCATAATGCAATTCTGACTACAGAAGAGTACCATTGTGATGTCATAGTACAATTGTGATGTCACAATCATACCATTGTGATATCACAATTTAATTGTAAAGTCATAATTTTCTAATGAAGTCACAGTCACACCATTGTGATGTCACAATACCATTGTGATGTCATACTAGTACCATTGTGATGTCATAATACCCTTGCGATGTCACAATAGTACCACTGTGATGTCACAATGTCTTTTTGACATATTCATAGTAACACTGTGATGTCATAATGAATTGTGACTAGAAAAAATACCATTGTGATGTCATAGTACAATTGTGATGTCCTACTAGTATCATTGTTATATTATAATACCCTTGTGATATCAAAATAGTAACATTGCAATGTCACAATGATTTTGTTTTGAACTAATAGTACCATTGTGATGTCATAATAACATTGTGACTAGAGAATATTACAATTGTTATGTCATAGTACAATTTTGATGTCTCAATAGTACCATTGGGATGTCACAAAAAGATTGTAATGTCATAATTCTCTAGGGATGTCACAATCACACCATTATGATGTCACAATACGAATATGATGTCCTACTAGTATCATTGTTATGTCAAAATACCCTTGTGATGTCACAATAGTAGCATTGTGATGTCACAATGTGTTTGTGATAATAATGCATTTGTGATGTGAGAATAGTTCCATTGTGATGTCGTAGTACAATTGTGAAGTCACAATAATATCACTGTGATGTAACAATTAAATTAAAATATCATAATTCTCTAGTGAAGTCACAATAGAACCATTTTGAAGTCACAAAATGATTGTGATGTCCTACTAATACCATTGTGATGTCATAATACCCTTGCTATGTCAGAATAGTAGCTTTGTGAAGTCACAATGTCTTTGTGATGTCCGAATTGTAATATTGTGAAGTCATAATGCCATTGTGATTACAGCATAGTACCATTGTGATGTTATAGTATGTTTGTGACATTGTGATGTCACAATTAAAAATGTAATGTCATAATTCTCTAGTGATGTCAAAATCGAACCATTTTGATGTCATGATGAGATTGTGATGTCATACTAATACCATTGTTATGTCATAACACACTTCTGATGTCACAATAGTAGCATTGTGATGTCCTAATATACCACGATGATTTCACAAGTCAATGGTAATGTCATAATTCTCTAGTATTGTCACAAGCACAAAATTGTGTGGTCAAAATAGATCATGATGTCCTACTTGTACCATTGTTATGTCATCATACCCTTGTGATGTCCCAATAGTAGCATGTGATGTCACAATATCTTTATGCTATCCTAATAGTACCACTGTGATGTCATAATTCCATTATGACTAGAAAAGAGTACCATTGTAATGTCCTAATTCTACCTCTGACTAGAGAATAGTACCATTACAATGTCATACTAAAATTGTGATATCACAATGGTACCATTGTGATGTCACAAATCATAATTCTCTACTGATGTCACAATTGAACCATTGTGATGTCACAATAGGATTGTGATATCTTAATAGTAACATTGTGATGTCTTACTAGTAACATTGTGATGTCACAATATCATTGTGATGTCCTACTAGTACAGTTGTGATTTCATAATTCACTTCTGATGTCACAATAGTAGCATTGTGATGACACAATTCAATTGTTATGTCATAATTCTCCGGTCATGTCACAATTGAATAATTGTGATGTCACAATATGATTGTGATATCCTACTAGTACCATTGAGATGTCATAATACACTTTGTATGTCATAATAGTAGCATGGTCATGTCACAATATCTTTGTGATATCCCAATAGTACCTTTCTCATATCAGAATGCTGTTGTGACTAGAGAATGGTACCCTTGTGAAGTCATAGTACAATTGTGATGTCACAAGACTACCATTGTGATGTCACAATTCAATTATAATGTCATAGTTCTAAAGTGATGTAAGAATCAAACCATTGTGATGTCACAATACGTTTTTGATGTGCTACTAGTACCGTTATGATGTAATAATCCTCTTGCGATGTCACAATAGTAGCATTGTGATGTCACAATGTCTTTGTGATATACTGATAGTACCACTGTGAGGTTATAATTCCATTGTGACTACAGAATAGTACCATTGTGATGTCATTGTACAATTGTTATATAACAATAATACCATTGTGATGTCATAATTCAATCGTAATATCATAATTCTCTATCAATGTCACATTAGTACCATTGTGATATCCCAATACTATTGTGTTCTGGTAAAACAATTGTGATATCATAATTCCCTTGTGATTTCACAATAGTATCATTGTGATATCATAAGACCATTATGACTAGACAATTGTACATTGTGATATCATAATACAATTGTGATGTCACAACAGTACTATTGTGATGTAACCATTCAATTGTAATGTCATAATTCTGTATTGTCAAAATCGAAACATTGTGATGTCACAATACAATTGTGATATCCTACTAGTTCCATTGTTATGTCATAATACCCTTGAGATATCACAATAGTAACATTGTGATGTCACAATTACTTTGTTTTATACTAATATTACCATTGTGATGTCATAATACCATTGTGACTAGAGAATATTACAATTGTTATATCATAGTACAAGTTTGATGTCACAGTAGTACCATTGGGATATCACAATAAGATTGTAATGTCATAATTCTCTAGGGTTGTCACAATCACACAATTATGATGTCACAATACGAACGTGACGTCCTACTAGAACCATTGTTATGACATAATAACCTTGTGATGTGACAATACTACCATTTTCATGTCACAAGTCAACTGTAATGTCATAATTCCCTAGGAATGTCACAATCACTCCATTGTGGTCCCAATACTACCTTTCTCCTATCAGAATCCCGTTGTGAATAGAGAATCGTACATTGTAACATTATAATACAATCATGATGTCATGGTTATTATTATGATGTAACCATTCAATTGTAATGTCATAATTCTCCAGGAATGTCACAATAAAACCAGTGTGATATCACAATCATATTTTGATGTCCTTCCAGTAGAGTTGTGATGTCATAATTACCTTGCGATGTCACAATAGTAGCATTGTGATGTCACAATGTGTTTGTGATATACCAATTGTATCGTTGTGATGTCATGAGTCAATTGTAATGTCATAATCTCTACAAAGCTCAAAACTGCCCAATGGTGAGTTCACAATACGATTCTGATATTCTACTAGTACCTTTGTGATGTCATAGTTACACTGCGATGTCACAATAGTAGCATTGTGATGTCACAATATTTTTGTGATAACCTAATTTTACCACTTGAAGTCATAATGCAATTCTGACTACAGAAGAGTACCATTGTGATGTCATAGTACAATTGTGATGTCACAATCATACCATTGTTATATCACAATTCAATTGTAAAGTCATAATTTTCTAGTGAAGTCACAGTCAAACCATTGTGATGTCATAGTACACTTGTGATGTCACAATACTGCCATTGTGGTGTCACCAGTCAACTATAATATCATAATTCTCTATTGCTGTCAATATCGAACCATTGTGATGTCACAATATGATATCCTACTAGTAGCATTGTTGTGTCATAATACTCCTGTGATATCACAATGGTAACATTGCAATGTCACAGTGACTTTGTTCTATAGTAATAGTAATATTGTGATGTCATAATACCATTGTGACTAGAGAATATTATAATTGTTATGTCATAGTACAATTTTGATGTCACAGTACTACCATTGGGATTGCACAATAAGATTGTAATGTCATAATTGTCTAGGGCTGTCACAATCACACCATTATGATGTCACAATACGAACGTGACGTCCTACTAGTACCATTGTTATGTCATAATATCACAAGGGCATTAAGGGTACCATTGTGATGTCTCAAGTCAATGGTAATATCAAAATTATCTAGTATTGTCACAAACACAAAATTGTGCTTTCACAATAGATCGTGATGTCCTACTTGTACCATTGTCACAATACGATTCTTATATTCTACTAGTACCTTTTTGATGTCCTAATTACCTTCCGATGTCACAATAGTAGCATTGTGATGTCACAATATTTTTGTGATAACCTAATTGTACCATTTGAAGTCATAATGACATTCTGACTACAGAATAGTACCATTGTGATGTCATAGTACAATTGTGATGTCACAATCATACCATTGTGATATCACAATTCAATTGTAAAGTCATAATTTTCTAGTGAAGTCACATTTGAACTATTGTGATGTCAAATACCATTCTGATGTCCTACTAGTACCGTTGTGATGACATAATACCTTCCTATATCCAATTTTAGCATTGTGTTGTCACAATGTGTTTCTGTTATCCCAATAGCACCATTGTGATGTCATAATTCCATTATGACTAGGGAATAGTATTGTGATATCAAAGTACTATTGTGATGTCATCAAAGTTTTTTCATTGTGATGTCAAAACCCTCCCAATCCCACCCATCCTTCATATAATATTTTTATGTCACAAGTCAATTGAAAAGTCACAATCACTCCATTGTGGTCCCAATACTACCTTTCTCATATCAGAATGCCATTGTGAATAGAGAATAGTACACTGAAATATCATAATACAATTATGATGTCATAGTTACTATTGTGATGTAACCATTCAATTGTAATGTCATAATTTTCCAGGGATGTCACAATAAAACCAGTGTGGTGTCACAATGAGATTGTAATGCCCTACTGGTAGAATTGTGATGTCATAATTCTCTTGTGATGTCACAATAGTAGCATTGTGATGTCACAATGTGTTTGTGATATACCAATAGTACCGTTGTGATGTCATGAGTCAATTGTAATGACATAATTCTCTATGAAGCTCAAAATTATTCAATTGTGGCTTGCCTGTCTTATCACCTGTGATATTTCTATTTTCCTGTGATGTGACTGAAATGTTACCTGTGATCTTTGAAGTCTCTCTTGGGATGGTTGAAATTTCACCTGCAATGGATGACCTTTTTCATGTAAAGATTCAAATTTGACCTCAGATTGTTGAATTTTCACCTGCAAAGACTGAACTTTCTTGTGCCATCACTGAAATTTTCCCTGTAATGGCTGAAGTTTCACCTTGGATGGTTAAAGATTTCTTGTAAAGGTAAATTTTGCACCCTTGATATTTGAAGTTACCTTTAGGTGGCTGAAATTTCACCAGTGATGGTAGAAGTTTCCATTGTGATGGTTGAAGTTTTTCCTCTAAGTTTGAAAGTACACCTATATAGGCTGAATAATTGCCTGTGATGGTTGAACTTTCTAGGGAGGTGACTGAAATGTCACCTGTGATGTTTGAGGTCTCTCTTGTGATGGTTGAAATGTCACCTGCGGTGGTTGATCTCTTACCTGTGAAAGGCAAAATTTCACCTGATATGGTTGAAATTTTGCCTGCAAAGCATGAACTTTCCTGAGCCATCGCTGAAATTTTGCCTGTAATGGTTGATGCTTCACTTGGGATGGTTGACTTTTTTCCTGCAAAGTTTAAAATTGCACCTTCGATAGTTGAAGTTTCCTTTGAGGTGGCTGAAAATTCAATTGTGATGGTTGAAGTTTCACCTAGGATTGTTGACATTTTTCTTCTTAAAATAAAATTTGAACCCTTGATAGTTAAAGTGTCCAAGAGGTGGCTGAAACTTCACCTGTGATGGTTGAAGTTTCCTTTGTGATGGTTGATGCTTTTCCTGACCTATTTGAAATTTCACCTGGTTTGCCTGGCTTATCGCATGTGATATTTGGATTTTCCTGTGATGTGACTGAAATGTCACCTGTGATGTTTGAAGTCTCTCTTGTGATGGTTCACTTGTCACTACCAGTGGTTGAGTTTTTCCTGTGAAGATTGAAGTTTCACCTGAGATTGTTAAATTTTTACCTGCAAAGACTGAACTTTCCTGTGCCATCGCTGAAATAACCCCTGTAATGTTTGAATTTTCACCCAGGATTGTTGATGTTTTTCTTGTAAAGATAAAATTTACACACTTGATAATTGAAGTTTCCTTTGAGGTGGCTGAAATTTCACCTGCGATGGTTGACGTTTCCATTGAGATGGTTGCAGTATTTCCAGCAAATTTCCAATTTCACCTACGCAGGGTGAATTATCTCCTGTGATGGTTGAACTTTCCTGGGAGGTGACTGAAATGTCACCTGTGATGTTTGATGTCTCTCTTGCGATGGTTGAAATGTTACCTGCAATGAAATTTGATCTCCGATGGTTGAATTTTTGCCTACAAAGACTGAACTTTGAGGTGGCTGAAATTTCACCTGCCATGGTTGATGTTTCTGTTGTGATGGTTGAAGTTATTCCAGAAAAGTTTGAAATTTCAACTGGATGGGCTGAATTATCTCCCGGGAGAGGGAAGAAGAACTCGGAGCCAGGCGGGGGCAGAGCCCTGGGGCAGAGGGAGGAGCCCAGGGCAGAGGAGGAACACAGGCAGAGGCGGAGCCTGAGGAGGAGGCGGAGCCCGGGGCGGAGGCAGAGCCAGGGGGCAGGGGAAGCAGAGCCCAGGGGCGGAGGTGGAGCCCGGGGGCGGAGGCGGAGCTCAGTCGGCGCCTGCCCCACACCCTTACCTGGCTTCTCCTGGTCTCAACCTACCACTATGAAGTACTCCAGTAGCCAAACCATGACCGCTGCCACTGCGCCCAGGAAGAGAGTTCCCATCACCGCCCTCGCCACCACTGCCCACCAGGCCCTGGACGAGCTCAGCGATTTCCCTTCAGCGTCTGTAGCCATAGCAACGGCGCTTCCATCACACTTGACAATGGAGGCTCTCGAAAGCTCTTCCCCAGCCCCAGGAGAGAGGGCTCAGCCTTCTGCGTTAGGGCGCTGTGAGACGTGAAATTTCTGAAATCTTACTATTAATTTGACAAGACAAAAGGATCTTTGAGATAAGTGTACCTCAAAGCATTTCTCTCCTGTTTTCACACCCCTTGTCTTAGCTACTTTTCTATCAATGTTCTAAGATATCATGACCAAGGCTGCTTATAGAAGTAACAGTTGTTTGGGTATCTAGAGTTTCAAAGGGTAAGTCCATGACCATTATGGAAGGGACCATGGAGGCAGACAGGTATGGCAGGCAGAGCACCAGAGAGAATAGTGGTTAAGAGCTTACATCCTAATCTACAAGTATGAGGCAAAGGGCTAACTGAGAATAATGTGGGATTTTAAAACCTCAAAGCCCACCCACAGTAACACACCTCTTCAACAAGATCACAGTTCGTAATTTTTCCAAAACAGTTCCAACAACAGGGTACCATATTTTCAAACATATGAGACTATAGGTGTCATTTTCATTCAAACAAATACACTCCTCAATAGCTTCCTATGTAGCCAGGAATTAAGATAAAAAATGTCAATGTCCCAAAGCATCCCAGGCACTCAGAGTCTTGTGCAGTTTTGTTGTTGTTGCTGCTGTTTTATTTCTGAGACATAGTTTAATATACTCCAGGTTGACCTTCCTTCCTGACTTTCCTAATGCTCCATTTACAGGCATGTTTCAACACACTTGCTTTATGATCTTTTTGTTTGTTTGTTTGTATTTGTTTTGTTGTTGTTTTTGTTTTGCTTTTCAAGATATGGTTTCCCTGTGTAGCTTTGTCTGGACTGGACTAGCTCTGCAGACTGGATGACCTGAAAATCACAGAGATCTAGTGTGTGCCACTACGCCCACTCACCTTTTCTTTTTTTGAGGGGGGTATTTTAATCTTTTGCATAGATGAGTGATAAGAGTATTTTACTTGTATATATATATATATATATATATATATATATATATATATATATATATATATATATATATGGATACCACATGTGTGCATTATATCCCAGGAGGTCATATAGTATCAAATTTCCCGAAACAGGAGCTACAGAAGATTGTCAACCACCATGGACATTCGAGGAAGTCTGCAAAAAAAAAAAAAAAAAAAAAAAAAACAGAATGTTTTGTCTTGTTTTAATATTTATTATGTATACAATGTTGTATTTGCATTTATAACTGCACGCTGAAGAGGGTGCCAGATTTCATTATAGATGGTTGTCAGCCAAGCCTGTTAGAGATTAGGATCTGGGGATACACATGTTTGCTCACCAGGATTATCTAGAAATGTGGCAGGATGAGGATTTTTTAATTTGTAATTTTCAAACATGTATTTATTAATTCATGAATGTGAATGAAAAAAAGACCAGATTGGTGGGTGTTCAATTTGGGTCAGGTAGCTTGATCCAGTGAATATTGAATTTTGAATTAAGAGACTGTCCTGGGCCCATATGTACAATCCTCATTGACACAGTTCTGTCAGTTCAAATATGAGACACAGGCTATTGGCTAAAGCTGTGTCTGTCAGGTTACAGGTCACAGCAGCTAATATTGTACACAGGGACAACATCAAACAGTATCTTATTAATGGCTTTCCCTCTACAAGAGAATGGCCTGTGTTTTTCAAAGTCAGTATGCCTGTGTGTTTTCTTTTTCAACTCTGAGGTTAAGAGCACTGGATGCTCTTTCAGAGGTCAGGAGTTCAATTACCACCAACCACATGGTGGCTCACAACATCTATAATGAGATCTGGTGCTCTCTTCTGGTGTGCAAGTGTACATGCATGCAGAATACTGTATACATAATAAATAAATAAATAGTAAATAAGTCAGTTGTTGGTATTATTAAATTTTACTTTGTTGATGCATCACTGCTCTAGTCTCTTATTAGTTAATATTCTTTGATAATCCCAGTCTTTAATAATTTCATTCCTTTTTCTCTAGTGCTTTGATTTTTGTTTTTGTTTAAAGCAATGTCTCCTATAGATCAGTCTTTCACATGTTATATAGTTTACACTTTATTTAAACACAGAATGCTAACTCTACTGCCCAATGCCTAAACATAATCCTGCAATTCTTTTCAGGTGGGCGCTGACTGGTCAGTGTGAAGTAAAAGAGATCAGTGAATGAGTGCCCACTGACCTCCCTGGGTTTTGTTTGTTTGTTTCTTTGTTTGTTTATTTGGAGGTGGGTGATTACAAATAAAGAGGGACCTGTGTAAGAATTGAGTTCACTGACCTACTTTGAAGCTGGTGTTGTCACAACACAGAAAGGGAGGGGGAGGAGGGAAGATGGCAATGAGTCAAGTAATCAATTTTACATGGTCAGTAAAAGTGGAATGTGTACAAGTAGGGCTGCGAGTCATACACAAAGGGAATCAAGAATACTGATTAGTTGCTGAACTTGTTTCTGGAAAGCAATTTTCTACAGTTACACTCGTTCAAACACACAGAAGATCTGGACAAAGTGGTGTGGTAGTACCTAACAGGAATGCTTTCCCCTCCCCCCATTTGAAAATGCACAACCTGAGAGAAAAGGTGTAATACTTTGTGTGCTCTAATACATATTTGAATTCCCTGAAGAATATTGGACCATAAAGCCATTTTCAACTTTTAAAAATAACTTTTGAGATTATAAAGAAATCATTTCAACCTTCTCATTTCACTCTACTCTTACGTCTCAAATGTTGGGATGAATCATTAAAGTGGCTACTTAACAATCAAAGAAGAAGTGGCTGTCAGGTTCTCCCAACATCCCTCAGTCCTTACTTGTTACAAGGTATGGGTGTCAAACACAGATCTCTAGCCCAGGAGTTGAGCTGCCCTCCTCCCAGCTGTCCTTCCTTATGTATTCTAACCGTTTTGGTTACCTGGTCTTTTTCATTTATCATTTATCCTCCTGGCCCTTTGTTCTGGCTCTCCACTTCCCTCTCTCCTCTCGTCTCACATAGCTCAGGGTCATGTCAACTCCAGACTGTCGCAGATTTCCCTGTGTCTGACTGTGTTCTCTCGTCTATCTATAATAAACTTTCTACTCCAATATTCCTAGGTACAGCCATATCCTTTTTGTTTTATATCTCATTTTGTTGAGCTCCCATTAACTACTCCTTTCTTTCAAATTCATGGACATTTGTTTCTTTAATGGTTGTTACTCTTTGGCTTTGACTGAAGTTTCGATGAAGGACTTCCCAACTATGAGGTAGAGGTGACTGCACTGGACACTGAGTGTGTAATGGAATGTGCAACATAAATGGCTTGTATCTGGGAAGATGAGCAGTTGCCCTGGTACACTGGAAGATTGTATTTTAAAACATTTCCAAGATGAAGATGTTGCAGGATATTTGATCCCAGTGTGATCCCTGAGATTGTGAACTGTAAAAACCCGTGCTTTGTTTGGTGTGGGTGAGCCCTAACACAAATCTTAATTCAAGAATTTACAATTTATTGTAAACAGGTGATTACTGGTATGGTTCCGTCAGCCCTAGAACATGCCTTTAATTCAAAAGCTCTCTGTGCACAGGATTTAATAATGTTAATTCTAGGTCAAGAGGCAAAGCAAGAAACCAGCTGACAGGTATTAAAGAGTAAGTGGAACTTTCAGCTGAAATGTATTTAAGACAGAGGGTAAAAGTGGAAGGAGTTTTAGCTTTGGTAGATTTTGGGCTTTTTGAGCTTGAGCTAGAAAGCCTTTGGCCTTGGGTTCCTTTAGCCTATCCCCCTGAGCTGTCATCTGAACTGGTGAGCTTTTGGGGGCTTTTTCCTCTTAGAGGTGAGGTGAGTACAATGGTCAGATGGGTGCTTTCTTTGCCTCTATGCACTAGCATGTTTTAAAATCAATAATTGGGATTTTCATTCTTTTATAACAACACTAGGTTTCTGTGTGCCCATAGGGATTAGGACAAAGCTAGAATGCCTCTGCTATCTGCATCATTTGATCTTTGATCCACTGGTAGAGGGGCTACTACTGTCCTGAGACTCAGCTCTATTGTTCAAGATAATGATGGACTCTGGGCAGGCCTAACAATCAGGAGCAACAGTGGGAGATAGTTTATGGGTTTGTTCTGGGATTTTCCTCTGATGTAGCTCTAAAGAGCTGTGAGTGAGACCAGAGGCCATGTCATGCTGAGTGTGGGGCCATTGTCCCCAGGCCAGGAAGAGAAGGCTGCTGATCTCTCACAGCCTGATCTGCTTTGAAATAGATGGACTGTGGTTCAGGCTGTGGCTGTGGTTCTGTTGGTCTCCATGTGGTGATCTCGGCAGAGACCCTTGGCCTTCAACCCTTCCTGAGTGTTTATTGACCAGAGAAGTGAGGATTTTGTGACCTGAGCAGTAGAAAGTTGTGCTTATAATTTGGCTACCTAGTGTGCACACACAGGCATTGGTATTGCAGTGGACAAATTGGAAAACTGAAGGTCTCATTTCTAGAAATGATGAACGTTGTATTCCACATACAGTTTTGTGTAACACATTTTACAAATCATTTGAAACTGGAAGAAAAGAGGTGGTGGTGGTCATCTTTCAGCAATACTTGATTACATTTTGTTGTTGTTGTTGTTTTTTACCTTTCAACTACCACTAGTCACAATGGTGTGATTTAGGGAAATTCAATTCGAGGGTACAAAAGGAATTTCTGAGATGCAGAATTTTGTCAGGTGTGCCTGGTTTTAAATAAGTGGATAGGGCAGATTCCACTTGTGACCTAATTCATGCAGCAGGAAACAGATACTAAATTATTCTCCAACATTTTTTGTGTGTGTGAGTGTCCAAAAGGGCTGGGCTGTGCCTGAACCCACAAGGGGACATGAGGGACTGCAAGCCATAGCCCATCTTTATGATCACCTTCATTATCCAAAAGACTTCCAGAGCAAAAGGACTCTCTGTAAAGGAGGTTAGTAGTAGCTGGAGGGTCAGAAATATAAGAGTTTAGGTGTCACTTTGTGTTTGTCTTATAACAGTTGGGAAATCTGTGTTTATTTAATTTGTATTAATTAGAAAATCAAAGGTATCTCTGGTCCAGTGCACATTTTTCATGTTAGATTTTCCTTACATCTTTTCATGTAAACTTGAATATATTTTAGGCTTATGTTTTTGGCTTTTTCTCCCACCCCTCATTCTTTCACAAACACTGTACACATTCTTGATTATTGAAGTTTGTGGTAAGAACAGAAGTCACATCATGCCAGAAGATTATGAGATTCATGACAATAGACTCATCCCTTATTTTTCTGTTTTCCTCTGTTTCTTACCAGGTGGCTTTTCTTATATGAGATAGAGATTTTGGATTGTCCTTTAGCAATCACATAAAGACAATTTGCAGTTATGTCTGTAGAAGGCAGAAGAGATAACATGAAGGTGAGTAATACCAGTTGGCCAGTTTACTCCTTCTCTTTTGACATATTCTTTTGGTGATCTGTCATTTTCTTCATAAGTTTCATGTGTCCAGTGGTCTCCATATTCTTTAGTTGGATGATTTTATTCTCCTGAAAAGATTAAATCAAAACCCTGCCCCATCCCTAATTCTGGGGTGAGGGTTGTGCCTTTTTAGGGATGTTATATCTTTTATATGGCAAAATGTTTTTTTTTTGGAAATAGAAAAAGTATAATATCTCAATTAAAGTTAAAAAAATCTTTGAAAGTTTACAAATATACCTTAAAGTGTATTTATTTCTAGATCTTAAAGGGCATTCACTTTGATTTTCAGCCTGTCTTTTACAAGCAGCTTTTAAATAAAATCAATGTAAATCGTATGTGCCTGACTCTGCCTCCCAGGTGGTATGTAAAAGACATGTGCCTCCCAAATGCTGGGATTAAGGCTATGAACCACCAACACCCTGTCATTTTAACTCCTGAATTTAGAAAACAACTAATTAATAGTGAACTGCTTGTCTCTGCTGAGATTAAAGGCACTGTCTATCACTACACTCCTCAAAATTTTATATTCACTCCAAATTATTCCATCTCAAAGAAGTTTATAACTTTGAATTTACTTAAAACATTTTAAACCTCTTAACTGTTTTTAATATGAAACAACAAAAGTATCCATTTTTATTTAAGAAGAAAACACTAGTCTTTATAAGTTTGTTTGGACTCAATGAACAAGCTGTCTGATGAACAGTTATCTCTGCTTATTCAGGAGATCTCTACTATTCAAATCTAATCATTATCAATTTTGATAGGATCCACCATTTTTTCCTGTGGAAACATTTAGTTTTACCAGTGAAGACACAGTTCAACAGTTTCTCATTGTCTACTCCTTTTAGTTATGTTTACTTCTTTTTGTTGTAGAGTATTTAGGTGTGCTGTTAAGTTGCTACTAAGAGATCTTTCTGATTTTTTTTTCTAAATGTACTTAATGCTATGAACTGTCTTCTGGTCAACATTTCTGTACTATGACTTTGAGTTTTGATTCATTGACTTTTATGTTTTCATTTCTTTATTTCAGTTTTGATCCATTTTTTTTATTCAATAGAGAGTTGTTCTTTCTATATCTTCTATTGATTTTGTTATTGATGATGTGCTGCTTTAAACCTTCTACTGTTCAGGAGTTATTTCTTATATCTTTGAATTTTGTTCAGAATATCATCAATTTTGGAGAATAATAGGTGCTGAGAAGAGGGAATAATCTTTTGTGCTTGGGTGGATGTTCTGTAAACATCATTTGGGTATATTTAGTTTTTGATGTTAGTTAGCTGGAGCATTTCTCTGTTTAGTTTGGTCAGGAGGACCTGTCCATTGGTGAGAGTGATATATTGAAGTCTTTCCCTATCAGTTTATGAGGGCTCAGGATGTGATGCAAGCTGCAGAAGTGTTTCTTTTATATTTTAATATGTGTTTGGGGCATAGTGTTTTTGAAATCTTTTATTTAGGATGTTTTTTTTAATATGTCTGTTTTTTTTGTCTTTTGATTATTAAAATTGTTTTGTTAGATATTAAAATTGATATACAAGCTTGATACTAGTCCATTTATTTGGAATATCTTTTCCAAACCTTTACCTTGAGATAATGTCTATCTTGATGTGAAGCTGTGTTGTATTTAGAAGAAGGGTGGATTCTATTTTATCATCAATTTTGTTTGTCTGTGTCTTTTTATTGGTGAATTTGGGTTGATGTTATTAAGAGATATCATTGAACAGTAATTGTTTTTTTGGTGGTGGTGGTGGTGGTTTTAGCACCTTGAGTGGGGCTGTATTTATAGATACATATTATTTAAAATTGACCTCTTTATGGAACATCTTATTTTCCCCATTTGGTGACTGAAAGTTTCTGGGCATAGTTAGTAATTTCTGTTGGCTTCTGCAGTTTTTTAGAGTCAGAAGCACTCTGTCTAAGCCCTTCAACTTCTAGCATTTTTACTGAGAATACAGGATTAATTCCAATAGAACTGCCTTTTTTGTTTTTTTGGTTGGTTTTTGTTTGTTTTGGTTTGTCTGATTGGTTAGTTAGTTTGTTTTTTTTTTTTTTTTGTTTGTTTTCAGTTGCAGCTTTTCATATTCTTTCTTCGTTCTGTATATTTAGAGTTTTGATTATTCTCTGGTAAGAGGACTTTCTTTTCTGGTTCAGTGTCTTTGGTATTTTGTATGCTTCTTGTGCCTTGATAGACATCTTCTTCTTTAGGTTAAGAAATTTTTCTTGTATGATTTTGTTGATAATGTCTTCTGGACCTTTGATCTCATCCTTCTTCTAATCTGATTATCAGCATGTTGTGTGTTGTCATAATGTCCCAGAGTTCCTGGATGTTTCCTGAAAGTTTGTATGTAGACAGGCTGGTTTTGAACTTACAGCTCTAACTCCAGTCGAGTGTTGGGCTTAAATGTAGGCCAACATGCCTGGCATCAACATCACCATCATTGGCTGCTGAGCATGAAATATATGGTTTTAGGTATTTATTTTGTTTTGTTTTGTATATGTAAGCATAGGCTATTGTGTTGATTTTCATCAACATCTTGCATTTGAAATTTGACAGGGAGTATATTTAATTTCTTAGGATGGCATTTAATCATGACACTAACACTATCTGACCTTTCTGAGTCATTGAATTGTGGGTTTGTGACCCTCTCCTTACCTGTTGTATTTGGTTTTGTTTTTTAAATTTTATTTGTTTTATTCACATTTAATTTATTTTTAATTTAAATTTGCTTTTTTTAAATTTATTCTCTGACATGAACTCAAGTCTTTGATTACCTCCTCCTGAGTGTTGCAGTCTTGCAATGCCACAGAGGAAGATGATGCAGCCATCCTTAATGAGACCTGATAAGCTAGAAGGGAAGGAATTCCTCCTCAATTAGGAGACTAGAGAAAGGGCATAGGGGCAGAAGAAGGAAGGTGGATGGGACTGGGTGGAGATGAGGAAGGGGGCTATGGCAAGGACTCAAAGTGAATACATTGTAATAAATAAATAAATAAAATTAAAAAATAATTTATTCATCTAACATCCCAATTGTAATCCTCTCCCTTGTCTTTTCCTAGTCTCACCCTCCATTCTTCTTTCCCCTTATCCCATTTCCTATATCTCAGATACAGGGAGCCCTCCTCTCCTACCATCTGAACCCAGCCTATCAAGTCTCATTAGGACTGCCTGCATCCTCTTCCTCTGTGGCATATAAATTCCCCCTCCACCAAGGAGAAGTGATCAAATAGCAGACAACAGAGTCCATGTCAGAGCTAGCAACCTGTCCTCTTACTATGGATCCCACATGGAGACTGAGCTGTCTATCAGCTACATTTGAGAAGCAGTCTGGGTCCTCTTCATGAATGGTCTTTTGTGGGTGCATCAATCTCTTCAAGTCCCCATGGGCCTAAATTTGTTGTCCTTGTTAGTCTTCTTATGGAGATCCTGCCAGATCTGGGTCTTTCTATCCCCCCACGCTTTCCTCTGATTCCCTGTGCTCTACCCAAAGTTTGGCTGTGAGTCTTAGTTTCTGCTTCGATCCCCTGCTGGGTAGAGTCTTTCAGAGGACATGTATGTTAGGCTCTCATCCTGTTCCCTTTCCTCAGTCACTTCTGATGTCAATTCTATTTGCCCTTTTAATAAGAATTGACCATCCTTCATAGGGTCCTCTTTTTATGTAGCTCCTTTAGGCCTGTGGATTGTAGTATGTTTTCCTGTATTATGGCTATTATCCACTTACAAATGAGTATATACCATGCATGTCTTTCTGCTTTTGGAATAACTCACTTAAGATGATCATTTGTAGTTCTATCCACTTGCCTGAAAATTTCATGGTTTCCTATTTTTAAATACCTGAGTAGCTTTGCATTGTGTAAATGTACCACAATTTCTGAAACCATTGTTCAGTTGAGAGACATGTAGGTTGTTTCCCAATTCTGGCTATTATGAATATAGATGCTATGAACATAGTTGAGCAAATATCTTTGTTAAATAGTGGAGCATCTTTTTGTTATATGCCCAGGAATGGTATAGCTGGGTCTTGAAGTAACACTATTTCCAATTGTCTGAGAAAACATCAGATTGATTCCTAAAGTGGTTGTATAAGTTTGCACACCCACCAGCAATGGAGGAGTGTTCCTCTTTCTTCACATTCTAACTAGCACGTGCTGTCACTTCAGGTTTGGTCTTAGCCATGATGAGTTTAAAATGGAATGTCAGAGTAGTTTTGATTTGCATTTCCATGATGACTATGGATATTGAGCATTTATTTAAGTGTTTTCCACTATTTGATATTCCTCTGTGGAGAATTCTGTTTAGTTCTGTACCCCAGTTTGAGAGTGCATTATTTGGTTTGTTGGAGTTTAATTTATAGAGCTCTTTATAATTTTGTTTTTTATTTATAGAGCTCTTTATAGAGCTCTGTTGTTTGTAGGGTTGGTGAAGGTCTTTCTCAGGCTGTAGGCTGTTATTTTGTTCTATTGACAAAGTTCTTTGCTTCATATAATCTTTTCATATCATGAGATCCTATTTATTAATTGTTGATTTTAGAGCCAGTGTTCTTGGTATTCTGTTTAGGGAGTTATCTTCTATGCCAATGAGATCAAGGCTCTTTCCCACTTTTTTCTTCTAATAGATTTAGTGTATCTGGTTTTATGTTGAAGTCTTTGATCAACTTGAACTTTAGTTTAGTGCAGGGTGATAAATACGGATCTATTTTTATTTTTCCACATGTGGACTTCTAGTTAGACCAGCACCATTTGTTCAATATGCTGTTCTTTTTTCCATTGCATGGTTTTGGATTCTTTGACAAAAATCAAATGTCCACAGATGTGTGGGTTTTTTTTTTATGGGCCTTCACTTTAATTCCATATATCCATGGTACTTTTTTATTCCAGTGCCATGCAGTTTTTATTACTATTGATTTATAGTAAGCTTGAGACCAGGGGTGGGGATACCTCCTGAAGATCTGCTAATGTACAGGATTGTTTTAGCTATTCTGAGTTTTTTTTTTTTTCTATATAAAGCTGAGAATTGTTCTTTCAAGGTCCGTGAGGAATTGTGTTGATATTTTGATGGGAATATCATTGAATCTGTAGATTGTTTTTAGTAAGATGGCAATTTTTACTATGTTGATCCTACTGATCCATGAGCATGAGAGATATTTCTATCTTCTGGTATCTTTTTCAATTTCTTTCTTCAGAGTCTTGAAGTTGTTGTTGTTGTTGTTTTTTTTTTTATCATAGGTTTTTCACTGGCTTGTTGAAGATAACACCAAAATACGTCAGTTTTTTTTTTTTTCTGCCTATTGTGAAGGGTGTTGTTTTCCCAATTCTTTCTCAGTCCATTTGTCTTTTTGCATACAGGAGTACAACTGATTTTTTTTTTTAGTTAACTTTATATCCAACCACATTGCTGCTGTGTTCTTCAATTGTAGGAGTTCCCTACAGTAGAATATTTGGGGTCACTTTTGTATAGTGTTATATCATCTGTGAAGAGCAATACTTTGAATTCTTCCTTATCAATTTGTATCCCCTTGATCTCCTTTAGTTGTCTTATTGCCCTAGATAGGACTTTGAGTACTGTATTGAAGAGATTTGGAGAGAGTATGTGGCCTTGTCTTGTCCCTGAGTTCAGTGGAATTAATTTAACTTTCTTTCCATTTAGTTTGATGTTAGCTATAAGATTGCTGTATATTGTCTTTACTATTTTTAGATCTGTGCCTTTGTCCCCAGTCTCTCCAAGACTTTAAACAAGAATAACTGTTGGATATTATCAAATGCTTTTTTGGCTTATAAGGAAATGATCCTGTGCTTTTTTTTTAATTTATTTATATGATAGATCAAGATTCCATATATTGAACCATTCCTGCATGCCTGGGATGAAGCCTACTTGGTCATGTTGGATGATATTTTGGTATGTTCTTGGATTTGGTTTATCGTTAATTTATTGAGTATTTTTGCATCATTGTTCATAAAAGAGATTGGTCTGAAGATCTCTTTCTTTTTGGGGGTCTTTGAGGATTTATCAAGGTGACTGTGGTCTTACAAAAGGAATTTGGTCATTTTGCATCCATTTCTATTTTGTGGAATAATTTGAAGAATATCGGTTTTCACTCTTCATTGAAGGTCTTATAGAATTCTGCTCTGAAATCATCTTGCCCTTGGCTTTTTTTTGTTGTTGTTGGTGGTGGTGGTGGTAGTGGTGGTGGTGGAAGCATTTTGGCTGCTTCTATTTATTTAGGCCATATAAGACTATTTAATATGTTTACCTGATTTTGATTCAACTCTGGTAAGTGGAATCTAACAAGAGAATTTTATATTTCATTTAGATTTTTCAAATTTTTTGGCATATAGGCTTTGACATAAGAGCTAATGGTTCTTTGGATTTTCTCAGTGTCTGATATCTCTCTCTCTTCCTTTCAGACTTTGTTGATTTGGATAGTGTCTTTCTGTCATTTACTTAGTTTGGCTAAGAGTTTGTCTATATATTTGATTTTCTCAAAGAACTAGCTCTTGGTTTTGTTGATTCTTTGAATTATTCTCTTTGTTTCTAATTTATTGATTTCAGCCCTGAGTTTGGTTAGTCCTCGTAGTCTACTCCTGTTGAGTGTGTCTGCTTCTTTTTTCTAGGGCTTTCAAGTGTGCCATTCAGTTGCTTGTATGGGATGTCTCCAGTAGCTTATGAAGGCCTTTAGTGATATTAAAACTCCTCATAGGACTGCTTTCATTGCACTTTGGGTATGAGGTACCTTAATTTTCATTGAATTGTAGAAAGTTTTTTCTTTATTTCTTCCCTGACCTAGATTTCATTGAGTTGGGAGTTGTTCAGCTCCCACATGTGTGTAGGCATTTTGTTATTTCTGTTATTGTTGAGGTCCATCTTTAGTCCATCATAGTCTGATAGGATACAAGATATTATTTCAATCTTATTGTATCTGTTGAGACCTGGTTTGTGACCTACTGTATGTTCAGTTTTGGAGAAGGGTCCCATGAGGTGCTGAAAGAAGATAGATTCTTTTCTGTTTGGGTTAAAAATTCTCTAGATATCTGTTAGGTTCATTTGATTCATGACATCCATTTGTGTCATTATCTCTCAGTTTAAGTCCTTTTCCATTGCTCTGTCCCTTGATGATAGTGACATGTTGACCTCTCCCACTATTAATGTACGGTGATTGATATGTTCTTTAAGTTTTTTATGTTTCTTTTACAAATGTGGGTGTCCTTGTATTTGGGGCATTGTTGCTCAGAATACAGATGCCATCTTGGTGGAATTTTCCTTTGATGAGTATGAAGTATCCTTCCTCATTTTTATTTATTTATGTATCTATTTATCTATCTATTTATTTATTTATTTTTATATATGAGTAATAACTAATATCAGGCAATATTTTTAAAGTTTCAAAGTATGTGAAACAGCATAGTTTTAAAAAAATCTTTCAACATTTTATTGTGTTCTTTTTAAATTTTTATTAATAACAGTTTATTCACTTTGTATCCCCTCTGTACCTCCCTCCTTCCACCCCTTCCAATCCCACCCTCCATCTTTCCCACCCCTGACCCTTTTTTCCAGTTCACTGATAAGGAGGTCCTCCTCCCCTCACTCTGATCCTAGTCTATCAGGTCTCATTAGAGTGGCTGTATTGTCTTCTTCTGTGGCCTGGCAAGGCTGATTCCCCCTCAATGTGAGGTGGTGATCAAAGAGCAGGCCAATGAGTTCCTGTCAGAGATAGTCCCTGTCCCCATTACTATGAAGCCCACATAGATACTGAACTTCCATAGGCTACCTTTTGTTTAGGGGTTTCAGGCCATCTCCATGAGTGGTCCTTGGCTGGAGTATCAGTTTCAAAAAAGACCCCTGTGCCCAGAATTTTTGGAACTGTTGCTGTCCTTGTGGAGCTCCTGTCCTCTCCAGGTTTTACTATCTCCCAGTTCTTTCATAAGATTCCTGCACTCTCCCCAAAGTTTGGCTATGAGTCTCAACATCTGCCTCAATACCCTGCAGGGTAGAGCCTTTCAAAGACCCTCTGTGGTAGGCTCCTGTCCTGTCCCTGTTTCTCAGTCTTCTGATGACCATCCTTTTGACTTTCTGCATGGGGTTTGAGTTTCTTAGCCAGCATATTCCTTCCTGATTAACTTCCTTAGGTATACAGATTTTAGTGTTTTAATCCTGTATTTTATATCTAATATACACTCATGAGTGAGTATGTACCCTGTGAGTCTTTCTGCTTCTGGGATACCTCACTCAGGATGATCTTTTCCACTTCCCATCATTTATCTGCAAATTTCATTTTTTCCTTGTTTTTCATTGCTGGGTAATATTCCATCGTATAGATATACCACAGTTTCTGTATCCATTCTCAACTGAGGAGCATCTGTGGTTTACAGCTTCTGGCTATTACAAATAAAGCTACTACAAACATAGTTGAGCAGATGTCCTTGTTGTATACTTGAGCACCTTTTGGATATATGCCTAGGAGTGGTACAGCTGGATCTTGAGGAAGTGCTATTCCTAACTGAGAAAAGTGTCAGGTTGATTTGTAAAGTGATTGTATAAGTTTACATTCCCACCAGCAATGAAGGAGGGTTCCTTTCTCCAAATCCTATCCAGCATGAGTTGTCACTTGAGTTATTTGTCTTAGTCATTTTGATGGGTGTAAGGTGAAATCTCAGGGTGGTTTTGAATTGCATTTCCCTGATGACTAAGAATGTTGAATATTTCTTTAAGTGTTTCCCTGCCATTCTATATTCCTCTATTGAAAATTCTCTGTTTTTTCTGTACCCCATTTTTTAATTTGGGTTACTTGACTTGTTGGTGTTTAACTTCTTGAAATCTTTATAAATACTGGATATTAACCTTCTGTCAGATATAGGGTTGGTGAAGATCCTTTCCCAATCTGCAGGCAGTCATTTTGTTTTGACAACAGTTTCCTTTGAATTATAGAAGTTTTTCAGTTTCATGAGGTCCCATTTATTGATTGTTGCTCTTAGAACCTGTACTGTTGAAGTTCTGTTCAGGAAGTTGTTTCCTGTTCCAATGAGTTCAAGGCTCTTCCTCATTTTTTCTTCTAACAGGGTTAGTATGTCTGGTTTTATACTGAGGTCTTTGATCCACCTGAACTTTAGTTTTGTGCAGAGTGATAAATATGGATCTATTTGCATTTTCCGACATGTAGACATCCATTTAGACCAGCACCTTTTGTTGAAGATGCTATCTTTTTTCCATTGTATGGTTTTGGCATCTTTGTCAAAAATCAGGAGTCCATAGTGTGTGGGAGTATTTCTGAGACTTCTATCTGATTCTGTTGATCCACTAGTTGGTGTCTATGGAAGTACCATGTAGTTATCATTACTGTTGCTCTAATAGTATAGCTTGAGATCAGGGATGGAGATACCCCCAGAAGATCTTCTTTATGGAAGATTGTTTTAGCAATTCTGGGTTTCTTGTTATTCCATATGAAGTTGGGAATTTTTCTTTCAAGGTCTGTATAGAATTGTGTTGGTAATTTAATGGTAATTACATTAAATCTGTGAATTGCGTTTGGTAAGAGGACCATTTTTACTATGTTAATCTTGCCAAGCCATGAGCATGAGAGATCTTTCCATCTTCTGATATCTTCTTCTATTTCTTTCTTTAGAGACTTGAAATTTTTTTATACAAGTCTTTGACTTGCTTGGTTAGGGTCACACCAAGGTACTTTATTTTCTTTTTGACTATTGTAAAGTGTGTTGTTTCCTTAATTTCTTTCTCAGCCCTTTTGTCTTTTGTATACAGGAGGGCTACTTATTTTTTGAGTTAATTTTGTATCCAGCCACATTGCTGAAAGTTTTTGTAAGATTTAGGGGTTCCCTCGTAGAATTTTGGGGGTCACTCAGGTATATTATCATATCATCTGCAAATAGTGATATTTTGACTTCTTTCTTTCCCATTTGTATCCCCTTGATCTTCTTTAATTGTCTTATTAATCTAGCAAGGACTTTGAGATCTATGTTGAAGAGATATGGAGGGGGGAGCCTTGCCTTGTCCCTGAATTCAGTGGGATTGCTTTAACTTTCTCTGCATTTAGCTTGAAGTTGGCTATAGGATTGCTGTATATCGCCTTTACTATGTTTAGGTATATGCCCTGTATCCCTGATCTCTCCTTACTTTAAACATGAATTGATGCTAGATTTTTTTCAAATGATTTTCAGCAACTAAGGAGATTATCATGTGTTTATTTTTCTTTCAGTTTGTTAATATGGTGGATCATAACGATGGAATTTTACATACTGAACAACCCCTGCATACCTGGCATGAAGCCCACTTGGTTGTAGTGGATGATATCTTTGATGTGTTTTTGTATTGGGTTTGCAAAGTATTTTGTTGAGTATTTTTGCATCAATGTTCATAAGGGATATTGGGCTGAAATTGTCTTTATGCTGGGGTATCCAGGGCTGCTTGCTGGGCTGCTTGCTCCTGAATTCTCCTGGGTTCTGGAGATGCCATATTGCTTTGTCTTTTGTTGGTTGAGCTTTTACAGTGGCCTCTACCCATTGGGATATCTTAGGTGTTGGGTGTTACTTTCTGGTACTTCCTGGAATCCTGTGGTGGGTCGAATCCCCTTGGCAGGAAGATGATTTTTCCCAAAGGAGCTCTCCTCCATTTTTTAGGTATGGTCACTGAATGGCAGGTGTTTTTCAGGAATTGCCACAGCTCATCTCAGGAGTACAGACCTGAGTACTAATTGTTGCCTTTGTTAGTAAATGGGGCTATCCTCTAACCCAGAGAAGTTCTGGAGACAGCTGCCCTGCTGCTGGGTTTCTTGCTGTAAATTTAGTGAACTGCTGCTGTAAGCTGAGTGCCCTGTGGCTTGGTCCGTTTAGTTAGGGATAACTGGTTGTCCCTTGGAGCAGTATCTGGGGGTTGATCTCAGGGAACTCAGGCTTCTGTAGGTCTCAGTTTGGACCTCTGTGCCCCAGTACCCAAGTGCTAATCAGTGGCAGGTGAGCACCACTCTCATGTGTAGAGCAGGAGGCTAGAGTATGGAGCCTGTGGATAACCAGAAACTTTTCTGGAGCTAGGTGTCCTGAGGTAGGGCCAGATATTTTACCAACCTTTGGGTTTTCTCCCAATAGGAAGACTCAGTCTGTGGTGTTTGACATTGTGTGTAGAATGCGTAGGCACTTGCCAATGATGGCTCCAAGCTGGTGACTGGGAAAGAAGCTGAGAACTTTTCCAAGAATATTCCTGTGTGGTGGTGGATGGTGGTGTGTGGTGGGGGAAGAAGTTGGCTGAGTTCTCTAAACTGGGACCTGCTGTTTCCATGCCTGTGGGGTTTTCTCCAGACAGGGAAACCCAGCCTCTAGAGCCCTGGCGCACACAGTTCTGTGATGCAGAGTAGGGTATGCAGGGCTAGCAGCTGGAGGCGCACTCAGGCCTGACAGCTGTGCACCCACCGGTCTGCAGGACCTTTCCAGGGATAGACTGGGTGACCTGAGGTCAGTCCTGCTTTCTTCTTCCCTGTTTCTTTTCTAGACTGGGGCTCCCAGTCTCTGGTGCTCTGGGGAACATAATTTATTCTGGAAAGGTTATCAGGACACAAAAAGTGTATCCCTGCGACCCAGGATATCTTCCAAGTTCTCGCTGAGTGACCTGAGAGTGGACCTGACACCGTGGAATTTCCTCTCACCTGGGAAACAGGATTGCTGTTGTTTTAGGGCCCAAAGTTCAGTCTTTTAGTTTCTGTACCAACATTGCTGTCCTACTCCTCAGACCCAATGTCCTCCTGGCACCGCCATCTTGGATTCCCCCCTTCCTCATCCCTTTCAAATAATTTTTGTTGAAAGTGTTATTAGATATTAGAATATCTACTCCTGCTTGCTTCTTGGGTCCATTTGCTTGAAAACCTTATTCCTGCTGCAACATCCCAGGAATTTCCCAGAGATTAGCTGGGTGCTCTGAGGTTGGACCCGATTGTTTTCCTCATCCATTGGTTTTCTTCTTACATTTGAAACACAGTCAATTGGGACCCACAGATCCAACTATTGGTCACTGTGCAGTCTCTGCTACCCAGCTTATCAGACACAGTATGCAATCAGCCCAGCCATCTGGGATCTATTTTTAATTTTTACTGAATATGAGTATTTTGATTGTATGCATGAATATGCACCTCTTGTGTGCCTAATCCTCACAGTAGTCTGAAGATGTCTTCAGAACTCATGAACGTATATAGCAATTAAAAGTAGCAGGTCCCAGGTAAACACTAACAATTGAGCCCAATTATTTGCAAGAGCAGTAAGAGCTCCTCACTGCTGAGCCATCTCTCCTATCTTATCTTGCTCATTTATGATCAGTATTTACACTGCTAATATTTTTTGTCTTCAAGTTTTACCTGTTTAAACATGCATTCCCTTTTAGTAAGATATCATTGAAGTTACAGTTTAAGCTGGGGCAGTGCAGATTTCTGGAAAATAAATATACAACAGGAGTGAATGTATAATTCCTTGTAGAAGCTTCAATAAAGACCTCTGAGTTCTTTCAATATTTTGTGTTTGTTTGACTTTTAGGGGAGGCTCTCTCTTAATATATAGGCCTGGTTGTCCTAGAACTCTTTGAATAGATAATGCTGACATCCAGATCAATAAGATACACCTGCATCTGCCTCCTTAGTGATGGAATTGAAGGCATGACAGAATACACCCAGCTTGTCCACCATTTTTTGTAGTTAGTAACTGTTAATAAATTTCTCTGATCTGTACTTAGTATTGTTCATCTGTTAATTTCTCTCCCTGTGTGTCTCTGTCTCTATGTCTCTGTCTCTGTATTTCAACTCTTCTCTCTGTTTGTCTTTGTCCACATTAATTGCCATGTCTATTCCAAAGCTATATCCTATTCAAAAAGTTCAGATATGATACAGTTAAAACTTATTCTGTTTTCTTCTAAAATGACTTAGTGATAACATTAACACTTCTTTTTTAATAGAAAAGTTTTAATCTTTATTTTTAATCTACAGATTACATTATTTAGTAAGGAGGATATACAAAACAATGATCAAAGAATAATCACGTGTTCTATTCCTTTCCTTTTGTCTGGTCACTCAGAAATATGGTGTTATTGGCTATGATTGTTGTTGCTTGCCACTCACATTATTTTTATCCATGTATTCACTGTAGTCCACTTTCCCTTCCACAAATATATGAGCCCCCCTCTTCACATACTCATATGCCACATCCCTGAGCCCTGGTCAAAACATAATATTCAGTACCATGTTGTCTTTTGATTGATGTTACCCATCTGTTCAGTGTCCCCTGATCAACACATCTCATTTGTTCTATATAAAATATCATGACTGTGTTTTGTCATTCCACCTGTCTCATGACGGGGTCCTGACCTACTCACAAAAGTAACTGAAGATGATTCATAGATTGCTCAAGAACCCAACTAATGGCTAATTTATATTCATGTCTTACAAACTTATGAAACAGGTTTTTGAAGCACACCTTTGGGTTTTTTTTTTTCAATCTAACCTTTAGGCTTTTTCATCTCCCCTACTTCACATCACACACAGCACCCAACTGTATAACATTAGCACTTTCTGTGTCAGAAAATAAATTGAAGAAGCAGTAGAATTATATGATTATATTGACAATGAAGTATAAATTATATTGTTGCCACTGTTTCTGTTGTACAAATGTATGGCATATTTTAGAATTCAGTGACCTTCAATGATGTGCATGTGAAATTCAGCCAAGAAGAGTGGGCCTTGCTGGAACCTTCCCAGAAGCAACTCTACAAAGATGTGATGCTAGAGACCTGTGAAAACCTCACTGCTATAGGTAAGCCTGCAATTTTTCTTTCACCTTTAAAAGAAAGAGACAACTTTTACTTTGTTATTGATCCTCTTCTGCAATTCCAATTGAGAATGAGGAGGAATGAGGTAAACAAATCAGGCATGGTTCTAAGGGTCACAGAAGATAGTGATTTAAGTTTTGCCTTAATAATAACATGATATTTCCAATAATATATATTTTCTCGTACTATATTTTAGGCTACAATTGGGATGACCATAATATTGAAGAACATTTTCAAAGATCTACAACTAATAAAAGGTAACTTATTGTGCATGTTAATACAGATATAAATCTTAAATTTTAATGTGTCCTGGAAGTTTGGTGTTTTTTGTTTGTTTGTTTGTTTATTGGCTGCTTTTTATTTTCTGTTTTTGAAATAGATTTTTTTTTTCTGAGTATCTGTGACTTACTTAGACTTGCTTGTTAGACCAGCCTGACCTCAAAATCACACAGATCTGCCTGCTTCTGCCTCCACAAGTGCTGGAATTGAAGGCATGTACCAGCACAGATGGCTGTGTCCTGGAAGTTTAAAGAAAAGCAACAGTGTAAAAACAGCACTGCTTTAAGTGTACTGATGATCATTAAAATCTCATAATTCCATGTACTTCAATGTCAGGTATCTGATTTGTGTTTACAAGGCACTCCCCTAAGATAGAAGAAAATAAAATAATATTGTAACAAAAATACCATTTGAATCATATGGACATTACACCTACTGACGTAAACTGCCAATCTGTTTAGTATCATTGTATCTACTCAGATATTGTAAGAGGTATACACACTGAATTGGTGATTAGTATGTGTCCAAAACCTTCTAATAAGCAAAAAAATTACATAGTAGAACCAGTGTTACTAATTTTCGTGCAGTAACATTGTAAAGTTTAGTGAAAGGAACATCTTATGAGAATCAAGAATATTGTTGTGGAGAAACCGTAATCCCTATATGACATGTCTATGATGAACAAAAACAAACTGTGTTAATTCAATGTGGGAATCTTTATTATTTTTGTAAATTAAACTGGTATATCATATGTCAAAATGATTCTAAGACACATGAGCATAGGGTTATTGAAAGAAACAGTGTCCCTGTCTTTCTCAAGAACAATTGATTTGGTAGTAGTCCCCACTGTGAGTAAATTTTCTGAATGTGATAAATGGTTACTGTTAATTGGTTTTGCAACTTCACTGAGAATTCATCAGCAAACTCATATTGCTGAAAATACCCATGAATACTAGAATTTTGGAACTTCTGCTTGTGTTGGCTCACTTTGTAAATGAAGTATCATTCATACAGTACAAAAATTTGTGAATGGGTTTGCTGTGGTAAAACTCTGAATTCTTACTATACTCTTCATATATAGGAGAAAACCACTTATAGAAAAATGATGCTATAAAAGTGATCCACATAACAAATGCTCTTACCATCACAGGGATCTTCAAAAATACCCATAATGAAGGGGAATACCGTGAATGTAAATAAAGTGATAAAACTTTAAAATTTTATTCTTCTTTACCATTAGATCAAATTATGAAATTAATTCATATAGATAAATATATTTATTAGTGTAATGAAATGACTGTGGTAAATCTTTCACATGTGCCAATTTTCTTTGCAGGCATGAAAGCAGTCATACTGAGAGAAAAATGCACTTAAATGCACTCTATGTGGGAAAGCCTTCCCTATATCACTGTTCTCATATGGCATAAAAAGAACACACACTGGAGAGAAGCCTTACAAATGTATTCAATGTGGTAAAGCCTTTGCAAAAAACAGTCAGCTCATACGGCATAAAAGAACACATACTGAGAGAAACCTTATGAATGTAACCAGTGTGGTAAAGCCTTTGCAGAAAACAGTACTCTCTTAAACCATAAAAGAACACACACTGGAGAGAAACCTTATGAATGTAATGAGTGTGGTAAAGCCTTTGCACAAAACAGTCATCTCATAAGCCATAAAAGAACACACACTGGACAGAAACCTTATGAATGTAATGAGTGTGGTAAAGCCTTTGCAAAAAACAGTACTCTCTTAAGCCATAAAAGAACACACACTGGAGAGAAACCTTATGAATGTAATGAGTGTGGTAAAGCCTTTGCACAAAACAGTCATCTCATAAGCCATAAAAGAACACACACTGGAGAGAAACCTTATGAATGTAACCAGTGTGGCAAAGCCTTTGCAGTAAACAGTACTCTCTTAAGCCATAAAAGAACACACACTGGAGAGAAACCTTATGAATGTAATGAGTGTGGTAAAGCCTTTGCACAAAACAGTGCTCTCTTAAGCCATAAAAGAACACACATTGGAGAGAAACGTTATGAATGTAACCAGTGTGGTAAAGCCTTTGCATGAAACAGTCATCTCATAAGCCATAAAAGAACACACACTGGAGAGAAACCTTATGAATGTAACCATTGTGGTAAAGCCTTTGCAGAAAACAGTACTCTCTTAAGCCATAAAAACACACACTGGACACTGGAAAGAAAAACCTTATGAATATACCCAACGGGAAAAAGCCTTTGCATAGCAGAGTAGTCTCCAAAAACAGGAAAAGACACACAGTGGAGAGAAGCCTTGTGAGTGTAATTAGTGTGATAAATCCTTTGCATGTAACAATCATCTCCTAAGACAACAATACATTCTGGAGGGAAACCATATGAATATAACTATGTGGCAAAGCCTTTGCACATAACATCTCCTAATACATAAAATAACACATACTGGAAAGATGCCTGACTGTAACCAATGTGAAAAAACTTTTGGACTTCAGAATAATCTCCACACTAATGAAAGAAATCCTAATGGACAGAAAGCCTGTGAGTGTTTTTAACATGGTGAAACCATTCCACATTTGTATAATCTTCATCATCATGAAAGGATTCATAATAGAGGAAAAACTTATGAATGTGTTAAAATGGTGAGGCCTTGCACAAATCCAGAGTCATCCTCAACATAAAAGTATCCTTACTGGAGAGGAATTCTGTGAGTATAAGCAAGGTGGAAAGGTCATTGTGTACTTTGGTCCACTGAGATGCAACAGAACTGTAAAACTAGCTCAATGGAAATGACCTCCCTTTTCTGAAGGGGAAAAGGGAATAGGGGCAATAGGAACTGAGGGTAGTCATGGGCAGAGAAGGGAGGGGGATTACTATTAAAATTTAAAGTAAATAAACTTATTTTTAAAAAGAATACAATGAATGGTGAATATCAATTACATGCAACAGTATTATATAATGTGTTTATGGAAGACTTATTGATAATCCTGATTCTCAACATTTACTATTTTCAGTTGCCTCACTTTACACAAGAAACTTTTAGTCCAGTGGATGAATATGTAGGGAATGGTGAACTAACACCAGCCAGGAAGTTCTCTGAGAGTAACACAACAGTGGTAGCCTGTAGAAGTTTCTTTGTGTACACATACCTATTGTTCCAGGGGTACTATTGAAAAACATCACAACCCACACTGAATTTTGAGATATGAGGGAGGAGGCTTTCTTTTTCATGTATGAACCTGCTTCTGGCCTAGATGTGTAACCCCTGTCAAGGGTGAGTTTTCTCTGCCTGACTTCATCTAGAGAGTGTCTTTAGACATCAACACCACCAATCAAATTTGATAGATGGCCTTTGACACAGATCACTGATAACTCTCCCCCCTTCAAATATAGGATAATTTGGATCTGTGTCCTTGTTCTTATTCATATAATAGGAATGTGCTGTTTAATGCAAATCAGGCATCCTTGAATTGCCTAGCATTAAACAATTATCTACACCTATGCTTGGAGCATCCCAGGCACTCCCAAGGGATATAAGCCACTGTTTTCTGTTTTCTAGAATTAAAGTTGAACCTACTTTCTAAGGTGGTTCCCAGAGTGGCTGACCACAGTTATGTTTGTGGGCTTTCCAAGCTTTATGCTAATCATCTTCTGCCCCTTATGCCTTCCTGGGCTGGTGGGAAAGAGCCCTCCAGGCAGCAAGAGAAATCACATTCTCTGAAATGCCTGTGATAAAATGTTTCAGACATCATAGCATTTCAAAGTTCACATGTTTCTGGATGTGAGATGATCAATCAACAGTGTCTTGGGTAGGACTCTTTAAAATGAGTTATACTTAGTGTTTTATTCACAGTAAGGTTGCAGGCAAGCTTCATGGTATGAAATCTTCTGAGGTGAGTACAGTGGCCTATGGAAAAGAAATAAGAGCAGAAATTTTATTTCTCTGTTTTTAATAGCTGAGTACTGTTCTGATAATGTATGGGTGGATGGCAGAGGAGAGAACTCCTTTGAGTGGTCTAGGAAAGGGGATGGGGGAAGATGGAGGGAGGGTGTGACCAGTAGGAGTTGAGGGAGTGACCTTCAATCAGCATATATAATGAATAAATTGTGAAAATAAAAACAATTAATAAAATAAAATATAGTAAGAAAAACAAAACAAAAAGCAAAAATTTGAGTCTAGTTTGGGTAACTGTCCTCCCTCAAAGAGAAGAAGATATATAGAAAGAAAAGAAAACATAATCTTTGTCTTTGTCACCTTTCTTCCCTGTGAGCTCACTTGAAGATCATTATCCAATGGAGACCATGCTTCTCTCTCTGAAGTTTAGGTTACCATAGAAGTAGGATTCAAACCTGGAACTAATGGCAGATGTTCCTAGTTAACATATCAAATCAAATCTACCTGCCATTTTCTCCAGCAATCCTTCAGTCCTTCCATGTTATCTGTTCCTCCAGGATAGTATAGCCCATGAAATGCCCTGAATTCTCCTTCCCAGGCCCTGAGCTAACCTTACCCCCTTACCCATCTATAGGCAAACTATTTTGGCTACCTGGTCTTGTCAAGAGCCATGCAGGAGCAACAGCATAACAGCTGTAGAACTCATGGAATATGGCTCTCCTGTTAGCATAGTCAGGATGAGTTTGTCTTGGAGAAGCATAATCCCAAGAACTGCTTTTCCCAGAGGACTTTGAACTCTTATGTAGCATATCTCTGCTTGTTGCCCTTATGATGCCCATATTCCTCAAAACATGAGGAGTATGAAAACTGTAAGGAGGCTTCTAGCTCATCACTGGGCAATATCACTGGCATTTAAAATTAACAATGCTTGATCTCTTTACATGTTTACTGGAGCAGATTAATGAATTAACCACTGCCCTTGAAAGGAGCCATAGATGTAGATTGTTAGCAATGACCATTATACTTAGAAAGAATTTGGAAAAATAGATTGTTTAACAAGGTCAGGGAAGATATTTTTTTGCTAATGGCTCTGATGTAAAAAAAATCTTAAAGAACAATTTAAAGTTAAGAAAAGTACACTGTTAATAGTAAAAGCCAGGGATGTTTTAAGGTTGGTGAGCTGAAACAATAGCCCAAGGTAGCATTGGCTGTCTGGGCACCCTCAAACTGGGTCTAAAACTGAGACAGCAGTTGATTCCCCTATATTTGTTATTCCCCTCAGCTTCTTGATATGATTTAATAAAATGATTAATAAGTAGATGCACACACCTTTAAGATTTAAAGTACAGTTGCCAGTACCATGCCATTTTTTTATTACTGTAGCTCTATCCTACTACTTGAGATCTCGGATAAAGATACCTCCAGAAAATCTTTTATTGTACAGGCATTTTTTTAATCAATTCTGGGTTTTTGTTTTTTTCCATATGAAACTGAGAATTGTTCTTTCAAGGTCTGTAATGAATTGTGCTGGTATTTTGATTGGAATTGCATTGAGTCTTTAGATTTCTTTTGATAGGGTGGCTATCCTATGTTAATCCTACCAATCCTGGAGTATGGGAGATCTTCTGATATTTTCCTTGAAGTTCTTTTTTTTTCATACAAGTCATTCACTTGCTTGATTACAGTCACACCAAGGTACTTTTTATGTTATTTGTGACTTTTGTGAAGGGTTTTGTTTTCCTAATTTCCTTCTGAGCCCATTTGTCTTCTGTATACAGGAGGGCTTCAGATTTTTTAATTTAATTTTGTATCCAGTCATTTTGATGAAGTTGTTTATCAGCTGTAGGAGTTCCCTGGTTG